>RCUC01085552.1:0-13579 GCA_003697995.1 Taxidea taxus jeffersonii
CTCCTTCTCTCCCTCCTCCTCTTTCTTCTCCTTTTCCTTTTCTTCCTCCTCCCTTTTCCTCCACTCCCTCTTTCTCCTCCCCTCCCTCCTCCTCTCCCATCTCTTTCTCCTCTTTCTCATCTTTCTCCTCTGCTCCCTCCTCATCTTTCTCCTCCTTTCCCTCTTCCTCCTCTCCCTCTTCCTTTGCCTCCTCCTCCTCTCTCTCCTTCCCTCCTTCCTCTTCCTTTCCCTCCTCTCCCCTTTCTCTCCTTTTCTCCCTCCCTCTCCTTCCTCTCCCCTCCCTTCCATGCTTCACCATCCGCATGCAGAGGACTTGCTGTGTGTCAGGTGTTAAAGCTGCAGAGGTTAGGAAGGTAAGACAATATACGACCCCCAGAGCTTACATCACACAGACAAAGATGGACCTGTGGAGTTCAGGAATGGCCACAAGAGGCCAGGGACCAGCCCCCATGGGACATGGTGGAGACCTCTGACTTGAGGTGTTGCGGGGATTCCTCCTCAACACAGGCCATGCAAGGGGGTATGAGGCGGAGTTCTGAGCATGTGAGTGAGCGTGCCCGCAGTCTGTCATTCACTCACTGGCTGCGTATCCCTGAGCAGGGGTTGCCACAACCCTGCCTCAGTGTTCTCACCTGCACAACCAGGACAGTAACAGCAGCGGCTTTGCTGAGCTGTTCTGAGGACGGAAGGAAATGGGACGAGGAATGCACCTGATTGACACCAGTGACTGTGTCCTCCAGCCCTGCCTCTCAGCTCTGACACTGGTGGCCCCCTGCTAGTTCCACTCCGTCCTTATGCTATCGAACTGGACTCAGCATCCAGCCCTGCAGACCAAGGGCTCAGGCCCATGAGATTGCCAACGTGCCAGGAGAGAGGTGTGCCCAGAGAGGGTGTGGAAGCTTCGTCTGTTGGTGTGCTCGCCAACCAAAAGGCCCTGGAGACTTGTTTCGGGGGACTTATGGGGGTTTCCTTGCTTGGATGTGATTGATTAGATTGTTGGCCACTGGTGATGGCAGTCAAGCCCCAGCCCCTCTCCCCTCCTGGAAGTCAGGCTGTGGGACAGACAGGCTCCTCTCCCTCCTAGCCCAGGTCTTTCAGACCACCAGCCCCATCCTGAAGCTCTGGGGCCTCCAGCCCCTAGTCCTCCCATTAGCACACAGAAGATGTCCCTGCTGTTCCAGATATGCGAAGGGCTTTATCTGCAGCATGCCAGGAACAAGGGATGAAGACCAGATGGAGATGTCCTACGAGGCCACGGTACACAGAAGCCCTGGCACGAGGCCCAGCACTGGCTACGTGCTCCATCCCGATTTGCCACCCCAATTCTGTGATGCCCTATCTGTTGGTCGTTCTACATGGGTAGGGAGTGTTCTTTCAAGTACTCACACACCTGCCTGTGTTTATTGAGCACATACTGTGTGCTGGGCCCCGTGCTTCCCCTGGTTGTTGCAAGAGGGAACAGCCAGCCGTCTCTGCCCTGGGCGGGGGGGGTCTCAGCCCAGCATCTGTGCCCTCCCCACCTGGGCCCATTGAGGGGAACCTGGAAATGTCCCGCAGCTGCCCCCTCCCCATCACATGATGTGCTGCAGAAAACAGCAAATACCCATGAGGGCCACACCCCTGCAAATGAAGTTTCAGTTGGCCAGAGGGAGCACTCCCTGCTCGCAGAAGGGACTCAGTAGCACCCTGTGGTTTTCCGTGGGCCATTTGCTGCTCTTGGAAGATGCAAAACAAGTGGATTTTGCGTGAAGCAGAAAGAAGACGAGAAAGGAGGGGGTTTGTGGCCTGGTATGGGTGTGTGCCTGCAGGACGGCTTCCTGCTTGGAAAGGGGACTCCGGAGGGTTCCAGTGAGATGCCTGCCCACCAGCTTGGCCGGTGTGGCTAGGGGGCCTAAGGAACAGCTCCTCTCTGGGAGGAGAGCCTCACCTCCTGGCTGACGTACGCGCAAGTTGCCCTCGACCGAGGCTATTTCATTCAGGGACTCACCAGACCTGTGTGTCACACTCTGTGTGCGGAGCACCCTTCGGGTGCCGAGACTCAGCTCTTTGACTTGGGTAAAATGCTGGTTAATTAGTTGGCTCCAAAAGACACCAAATTAGGAGGGAAATTGGGGGAGGGCTGTTTTTTCCAATTTTCTCACCTTCTGTGCTGAAGCCCATTCCATCCCTCTAAGACCCACTTGTTAATTATTTAATGTAATTTTAGGTGGAAGTTCTAGGAGGAATTTGCATTCTTTTGGATATGGGCTGAGAGTTGTGTGCTTGCTTCAGCAGCTCACGGCTCACTGGGGATGCTGGTGTCTCCATCAGTGTCTCTCAGCTCCATTGGCATTTGCTGGGCTACGGGCTTGGT
Source organism: Taxidea taxus jeffersonii (assembly GCA_003697995.1). Classification (NCBI taxonomy): domain Eukaryota; kingdom Metazoa; phylum Chordata; class Mammalia; order Carnivora; family Mustelidae; genus Taxidea; species Taxidea taxus. The sequence continues at coordinate 2,354 of RCUC01085552.1, forward strand.
GGCCACCTGCACCCACATGGTCCAGTGTTTCAGAAAACTGTCTAAGGCTGTTGGGCTCCTCTGTGCCATCGACAACCCCCACTGAGCTCTCATGGGTGTGTAGGAAAGGTGGAAGGAGGGCTCCCTTGGGCTGGAGCAAGGGGTCACCTTCTCAGAAGGTACCCAGGGAGGAGACTACTGCCTTCACCCTCATGAAAGGAGCCTCATGGTCACGGTCTCCCTCCCTCCATCTACCAGGGGCCACCTGCTGATATGCCCACCACAGGCAGCTGCGTAGACAGGTGTTGGCGGCCCAAGAGGCCAGTCCAGCCACTGCACTTGGTGGACTGGTAGGGACTTAGTCACCAAAGGAAGAGACCCCGTAGATCACCAGACTCAGGTAGTGAGGGGCTCACGGGACACCCTGGGGGTTTTAGAAGAGGAAGAGCTCAGCTCTTTGACTCTGGAAAAATCCCAGCAGGGGAGCCAAAGGACATTGACATGATGTCTCATGGACAAAGAAGCACTACTGACCCTGTGCCTGGGGCTGGTCCCTCTGTCATGTACACAGCAAGCTGCACTCGGGGTGCCTGGGGGGCTCAGTTGGCTGGGCGTTCAACTCTTTATCTTGGCTCGGGTCCTGATCTCAGGGTCATGAGATAGAGCCCAAGTCAGAGTCTGCTGGAGATTCTCTCTTGGTCTCTCTGCCCCCTCCACACCCCTCCCCACCCGACCCCCCCCCTGCTTATACATGCACACATTTCTCTCTCTCAAAAAAAACCCAAACAGGGGCACCTGGTGGCTCAGTGGGTTAAAGCCTCTGCCTTCAGCTCAGGTCATGATCCCAGGGTCCTGGGATCAAGCCTTGCATCGGGCTCTCTGCTCAGCAGGGAACCTGCTTCCCCCTCTGTCTCTGCCTGCCTCTCTGCCTACTTGTGATCTTTGTCTGTCAAATAAATAAATAAAATCTTTAAAAAAACCCCAAAAACCCCAAACAAACAAACAAACAAACAAACAAAAGTAAGTCCGGACCAGGGAACCAGAGACTTGATTTGAAGACTCTTGCAATGGGGGAGGGGCTCTCACAATAGGAGGAGGGGCCTCAAAATAGGGGCGGGCTATCACAAGGGGGTGGAGCTATCACAAGGGGTGGGGCTGTCACAGGGGTGGGGCTATCACAGGGGATGAGGCTATCACAGGGGATGGGGCTATCACAGGGGATGGGGCTATCACAGGGGATGGGGCTATCACAGGAGGTGGGGCTATCACATCAGGAGGAGGGTTTATTCCAACAGAGAGACCTTCTGTTCTACCATCCAGAGTGTCTCCAGGGCAGGGAGAAAGCTGTTTCCTTTGGGGAGGATCCGGGGTACAAGGGGATGAGGGGCTGGCTGGAGGCAGGAGCAGGTGGTAGTCTGCTTTGCAGCCGCTGGCTCTGTGCACTGGGCTCATTCTATGTCCCAGGGCTGGGCAACGGTGGTCTGGTCGTAGTTGGGCCTGCTGTGGGGAGAGAGGCCTGACAGAGGTCCATCTGGCTGGCTACCAACGTTTCGTCTGGCGTGGTCTGTGGAGGCCAGAGTCTGGCTAATCTTCTAGGAGCAGAGAGTGGGACCTTGGGGATTGGTGTCTGGCCTCGTGGTGAGGGAACAGGGGGCACCAGCATGATGGGTCTAAGTCGGGCTGGGCTGGGGCTTCTCGCGATGGCTGTCTTTTGGAGCACATGCTTACTCCCAGCATTTCTGAGAGTGCAGGCCTCAGGGAAGGTGCAGCACTGTCACCACAGTGCGGGTCCTGGCCACTGCTGTCCCAGCTTGGATCAGTGGGGTTCCTTGGGTTCCAGAGGAAGAGCTGCGCATTCTCCCCAAAGGCCACCAGGATGCCAGCCCCGCAGACCGCACTGGGGCCACCGTATCGAGCCCCCCCACTCAGCTCCCTGGCTCAATCTGGAGATCCGTTCACTCTCCACACTCTGTTGTGATCACGTCTCAAGCCGGGTTGGACCAGGCCCAGTGTAAACCCAGGGAGCAGAAGATGCGGGGGTCCCGTCAAGCATGCGGGAGCCCTGGTGCCTGCAAGGCGCAGGCCGGCTGTTGGCGGGCCGGGGAGTACATGCTGGAAGGCGAGAATGGAAGCAGCCCGAATGCTAATTTCCCTCATTTCTGCTTTTCTGGCACTGAAACATTCTTCCTGCCACGCTTGCTTAAGCTTTTTTCATGAAAACCTTATGCTGTGGTTTCTCCTACTCTATGTGGTATTCTTCAACCTCTCAGAAGCGGCGTGTGGAAGCCACAGCGTGCCCTCTGGGACCGTGACTGTATTGGGAGGGGACGGTGGCGGCGTCCTCCCCGAGCCAAGTTAACGGTGAGCTGCACGGTGTCCCATAGTGACAGTCCTTTCTGTGGTCCATGGAGCCCCTGCAACGTGAGGGGCCCCAGCCTCCCTGATGGTCTTGATGTGCTTGGCATTGGTGCTCTCACAGGCAGCAAGACCAAGGCGAGGGTCCACGAGGAAGGGTGCAGAGAGGCTACTTGTGCCAGCAGGGCCTTGTGGAGACCCGTCCTCCAGAGCATGGTCTGCTTCCTTCTGCAGAATAATGTTCACAGCGCCCTGGAGACAAGTTGCCTGGCTCACCCCGGGGCCTCACAGCTCCAGACTCCCCGGGAGGGTGTCAGCTCACTCCAGAGGGCAATAGAGAGGATGTAAGCAAGGCACTGGGCACAGAGGGCTCCTTGACTGCCTCAGGAATGGCCTCGTCCTTACCCTAGCCTCCTGGCCTCTGCTTGGAAGTGGATCTTAGGAGGTGGGTCTCAATGGAGGGGGTGCTATGAGGCACCAGAGAGACAGGAGTACTGATGGAAAATTGGATAACCCCAGGCACCTCACCATCCACCACGAAAGTGCCCTGGCCATGGATTCTTTTGTTGTTCTTGTTGCCACCTCCAGGCTGCACCCTGGAGGTGCAACTGTATTGGATTGCATGCATCTCCTCTCTACACGGTTCCATTTGGTACCTCTGGCTATGATTGGGGTACAGGCCAGGAGCAGAGCATCCCTGGGGAGAGATGAAGGGGTGGGTGGGGGCGATCTCAGAACCCTGGGGAGATCCAGGGAAGGTATCTTGAATGTTTAAATGTAGGTGGGGTTTTGTGCGACCTTTCTTTTTTTTTTTTTAAAGATTTTATTTGTTTGACAGACAGAGATCACAAGTAGGCAGAGAGGCAGGCAGAGAGAGAGAGAGAGAGAGAGGGAAGCAGGCTCCCTGCTGAACAGAGAGTCCGATGCGGGGCTCGATCCCAGGACCCTGAGATCATGACCTGAGCTGAAGGCAGAGGCTTTAACCCACTGAGCCACCCAGGTGCCCCTTGTGCGACCTTTTTTTAGTTAGTTTCTAAGCTGATTGCGTGTTGTACAAGCTTCCCTTTGCGACTGTCACCAAGTCACATACAGTCAGTGGCTCAGAACAAGAGGTATCTGTTCTCTTATGGTTCTGGAGTCAGCAGTGTGAAATGGGTCTCACTGGGCTGGGATCAGGGAGTCTGCGGGGCTGTCTCCTCCTGTCAGCACCATGGGAGAGCTTGGCTCCTTACACCTCTGCACAGCCTGTCCTTGGGACTCTGGCCTTCTGCTTGCCTCACCATGCCCCCTGTCACACTCTGACCTTCCCGCCTCCCCCATGTAATGACCTGGGGTTACAGGAGGCCCCCCAGATAATCCAGAGGCCTTTCCCATCTCAGGATCTTAAATTCATCACATCTGCAGAATCCCTTTGGCCATGTAAGGTGAGATATTCATGGGTACTGAGGATCAGTGCACAGACATCTAGGGGGAGGGGAGCATTGTTCTGCCAACTGCACAGGTCAGTGAATATGGCCTGATGAGTCCTTTGAATTAGCAGAAACGGGCTTTTTGACAGAGTGCATGGTGTATTATCCTGAGTGTTCCTGAAGTCCCCGGAGAAGCTGTGTGTTCTCCACTGTCTGTCGGTTAGAACGCTGCAGGTATATCCTTGGATCGAGCTCATTAAAACTGTGCCTCCAATCTTCTATATTCTTACTGACTTTTGTTGGTTTAGCTTGGGTTGAGAAAGGCATGGTGGGATTTCTCCAATGAGTGTGGATTTGTGAATTTCTTTGCTTGAAGTTCTGTCCACTTTTGGGTTGTTTTGAGGCTTATCCTCTTAAAAGATGGGCACATTACAATATGTATCTTTCTTGTAGATTAAACCATTTATCATCAAATCAGGGAACTTTCATCCATCTAGCAATGATTTTGTTGTATGTGTGTGCATGTGCTTTTCTCTTCTTTCCAGGGACTAGGTAAAGATGGGTGGGTTTCCGTCTACACCCTGGATTTATCTCCAGTTCAGACTAGTACCAAACATGTAGGTCTTTGGACCCCAGTTTTAGGCAGAAGTCTTATTGTTATAAACTTCCTTTCTTGGCTTTGCCCCTTCTTCCCCAGCCCTCATGCAGCCATCAAAACAGAGATCCAGGATCTCCTATTGTATTGGGGTCCACTTTAGCCATGAGTAACATAAAAACCCAAACCAGAGTAGCTTGGTTAGGATAGAAGTTTATTAGCTTCTTTCTTGCTTATGGGCCAATAAGGCTGAGGTGGTCAGTGTAGGGCTGAGAGCTCTTCTTTTTGCTTCAGTCAGCATGACTTCCATTTCCAGGGGCCTCACAGTCCAGAATGGCTGCTGCTGTACCAGGCATTGCGTGCATATTCCAGAAAGGGGTAAAGAACAGTGTGCTGTCATTTCCAGGACACTTCTCCCTTGCTTCACGCAATACTTCTGCTCACATTCTTGGGCCAAACCTGGTTACACGGCCACCCTGAGTTTCAGGGGAGTCTGGGAAGTATAGGCTGTGTGGTGTAGGATCACATGCCCAGCTGAAAACTGAGGGTTCTGTTATTAGGAAGGAGAGGAGGATGGCCCCTGGGGCCATTGAAGCTAGCTTCCTGCTCTCCATCTCCATGACCTCTTTGGGATTTGACTTCCAAAGATTCCTATTTCCTTAACAGCTCAACAATGCACATTCAAATATTTTAAGATATATTCAGTCAAGCTTTTTTGTGGCTTCTATGGGAAGGATGTTTAATGTCATCGAGTGTGCCATCTTACTGGTGAAATGGAGTCTCCCCAAGTGGACTTTTCTGGATAATGTGCTATTTCACACCTGCCTCTGTTCTCCCACTCAGCTCCGGTACTCGGTAGTCGTGCATTTGACAGTGGGTGTTGGTCCCTCTGGGGCCCAAGTCAGGGTGGGGGTGGGGCATGGGGCACTCTGCTGGGGGAGAGGGGAGGGGAGGCTGCTGCTCCTGGAAGATAGAAGCTCACATACAGTCCTCTGGGCAGTGGTCTTGGTGAGGATGGTCTGGGGACCAGCAGGGGCCATGGATACATAAGGGACACGCGTGGGACCTCTGGGCTGGAGAGGAGGCTCTGCACACTCGGTTGAGCTATGGGAGTGACCCAGTGAGGCCCCCCTTCACACCGCAGGGTGCGTTGTTCTTTATGATCTGAAAGCCTCGAGTCCATCCAGCCCAGGAAAATATCCATTCAAATCCATTTGACTGTGGATTACATTTTCTAAGAGTATTTATTAAGCAACTGTCTCTGTGGCCTTGAGACTCCAGTGATTGTAATTCAAGCATCGAAAGGGTCCCCTAGCCTTTTGGAATCTCGCTCTGACCCCCTGCTCTTGGCTTTTCGCTGGGACTGGTTGGTTCCCAGACCTGGAAGATTCATTTGTCCTGGGTGGAATTTTCCAGAGCGCTTCTTTCTGGCGGCAGGCTTCTGAGAAGGGGCAGCTTCTGCACCTTCTCTAGAATGGGGAGCTGTTTCCTTTAGCTTTGGGGCTACCTTCTCGGGCCCTGCTGGACTTGGCCCGTTCGTGTCCACCCCACCTGCCTTCTGCACAAGGTACACGGTGGTGTCACTAGGAAGGTGAGAGCCCAGGTGTTGGTGAGGACCCCAGAGTGGCCTCCGCTGGCACGTGTGTAGCTGCAGTCAGACCACCCGATAAATGTTATGGGATCCCTGGGGCTGTTGGGGATCCCTTGGCTGAATTCTGGAACAAACAGGGTGGGTGGTACCGGGGCGGCTGTTTGGCCCTTCATGAATTGCACACTTCCTACTGAGTTCTTCCTTTGAAAGAGGGCTGTGCTTAGAGCCCCAGACCCCCAAGACCTGAGTCGGTCTTCCTGTCACCTGGTCACTCACAGAAAGCCCTGCGGAGAGCTTCTGATTTTGGCATTGTAATTGACAGTGTGGCGCAGCCCCAGACATGGGCTGCCACCCTCGAAACCCAGCTCTCTGCGTTTCTGGGATCATGATATGTCTTTGGTTGACTTTCCTGTATCGGAAAAGAAAACTGTGTCATAGTGTTTGCCCATCGGCATTTGAGGCAGGTACCCTTGTGTGCCTTTGTGGAAGCTGGGGCCCCCATGGTGAGAGGGAGGGATCACCGGGAGGAATTCTGTCCCTCCTCTCTGCTCAGGGTCTGTCACTCATCCTCTGCGGAGCCCTCTGTGAGCCACGCCTCCAACCTCCTGCCCTTCCCACCTCTCATAGCCTTTAGGGTCAGCCCTGCTCCAAGACCAGACCTGACCACGTCCCCACCCTGCCTCAAGCCCAGTGGACTTGCCCCTTCTCGGCGTCCCCCTTCACCCCATGCCTGGGCAGGAGCTGGCCTCTGAGGTCTGATGGTTGCCTCTCCCAGGACAATGTGTCCTTTATCCAAAGGTGGCTCCTTCCTACTTTGGGGGTCCTTAAAAGGTCCTTTCTTGGGGTGCCTGGATGGCTCAGTCTGTTGTGTCCAATTGGCTCAGGTCATGATCTCAAGTTCATGGGATTGAGTCCCCCATCAGGCTCCACACTCGGTGGTTTGAGATTCTCTCTCGCTCTCCCTCCGCCCCTCCCCTTGCTTGTGTGCATGTGTGGGTATGCTGCCTCTCTCTCTCTCTCAAATAAAATAAGATAAAATGTCCTTTCTTCTTTGAATTGGTGGTTGAGGATGGTGGTTTTCTTTTAATAATATCCTTGGAAAAATACGAGACTGCAGCTTAGTGGGCCCCACTTCAGTGTTCTTGTAAATCATGATGGTTGGCCTGTGGAGGCTGGATGGGACAAGGCTCCGCCTGCCCTCCAGCCCTGCGTTTGCGTCTTCAAGCTGGCAGGCCACCCATCACCTCTGTGGGGCCTGTCCACCCTGCCACCTGTCTACCCTGCTCCCCCTGGGGAGTGTTCCACATTTGCTCTCACTGCCTCCTAGAAGCCTGTCTGATAGCACCTGCAGACTTAGATGCTCCTCCTCTGGGCTTTACCTCCACAGCCCCTGCAACTTCTTCACATCCTTTCCCTATTTGGTCATCAAAGGCGTTTCCTGTTCTGGACCCTGAGCTTCCAGAGGGTGGAGGGCAGGAACCTTGTCCTACAGCGTGTCCTTGGGCCAGGACCATATACAAACGACCAGCCAGGAGGCAGCAGGACCAGAGCAGTGCTGACAATGGCGTGGGCTCCAGAGTATGGGCTGGGGGCTGGTAGAGTCACCCCTGCACCCCTGTTCACTCGGGACAAGCTTTGGGAGATAGAGGGGGCTGAGCCGGCCTGAGGGGCTTGCTGGACTTGCTAGACTCCCTCTGGGCAGACGCTGACCGCTCTGAACACAAAAGCTATCTGCCTCTCGCTTTGTATTTTATTTTTGGCTAATGCAACTTGGCATCTTATTTTCCTTCATTATTTGGCAATTGTGCTCAAGGCAAAGAGCTCCAGTAAATTCGTGACCGTACTCATCTGCGGGTCTGTTTTTCAATCTGAGGCCGATGATTAGCCCCCTAATGCCCTCTCCCCAATGGTCTCCTCGGGGCCCCAGACTAATTATTGCAAGACGTGCTCGGTGATGTTTGAGGCTGCGGACTATTGTGGAAATCCTTCCAGCTCTGAAATCGCAGAACATCCAACATATTCAGAAGAGGCCGTTAGCTGTGGTCGGTGGGGGTTGTTGAAGGAGGGGTCTCAGGGGTCAAGGACACCCCCCACCCTGCAGCCTGGGCCCTGTGCATGTGTGTGTGTGTGCGTGCATGTGTGTGTGCGTGTGTGCGTGCGTGCGTGTGTGTATGTATGTGTTAGCTGCTTACTCCATGCCCACTTTTCCCAGGCAGCCAAGCCATTGCTCCCATAAGCCTCTCAAAGTGTTCTGAACCCAGCAGGGTCCAGTATCACTGGTCAAGCAAAGGGCCCCCAAGTGAAGAGATGCTACGTGTTAGGATGTGGTGGGTGCTGGGATTGACATAAAGTTCCCAGAAGAGAGCACCTGCTGGGTCCTAGGGGAGGGGTGCGGGGAGCAGAAAGTCTGGGAGGGGTGTGAGCAGCGATCCCCAGGTGCACAGGACTTGGTGTTGGGGTGGGGTTTGGATGTGTTCTCTTATTTATGTTCCTGGCGTTCATAAGATTTCCAGCAGCCCTCCCTCAGGCCCCCGCCCCCCACACCTGTGCACACACCTGGGTGAAGGAGAAATAGGGGTGGTGGGCCCACTGGCGCCCAGAATTCAGGAAGATAGCCTACACTCTCCACTCAGCACAGCACCCAGCAACTGTGAGGGTCCATGGCAGGCAGCTGCCCAAGATAGAGACCATAAGCTCCTTGGCACCTTGTCGTGGCACCTGCCATGGACCTAGTGTTCTGTGGCACTTAGTGGAACATTGCATGAAACCAGAAGCTCGGAAGTTAGCAAAACCTGGAGGGCCTTGGGCCTTGGAGCTATTGACCTACAGGGGGTGAGGGGTGAGGCCCTTTGCCATCCCAGGACCCACCTGCATGGGAGGTCCCTTGCTGCTGCTGGGTCCCTCTGGAAATCCGACAAGAGTGCCCAGCTGTGCCTGCCTGGGGGCATGCGGGCCATCTTCTCCCCTGCCCTCTGCTGTTGTCTGACTCATACGCTGAACGCTCACGTACACATTTGGATCAGAGATCACTGCACTGACCGTCGGCTCACGGACATCTTTGAGGCTCCACCTGCGTGTGCCACAGCCATTTGTCTAGAGGCTTCTGTGACTCTCTTGGCTCCATGGCAGAGTGGCACGGTTAGGACTGGGGGCCTGTGGCCTGCAGGCTAACGGGTTGACTCTGCTCTTTTCAGAGCAAGTGTGCTGAGCCTGGTCCCTGCAGGAAGCAAGTGAGGTGGGAGCAGGGGTTCTGCTTGGTGCAGGCTCTGGGCGCTACTCTTCTCTACTTTTATATTTAATATTTAATCATTTATTTGAGAAAGACAGAGAGAGCATCGGAGGAGGGCAGAGGGAGAGGGAGAGAGGATCTTAAGCAGACTTCCCACTGAGCAGGGAGCCTGGTGCGGGGCTCAATCCCAGGACCCTGAGATCATGACCCGAGCTGAAGACAGACCCTTCGTTGACTGAGCCCCCCAGGCACCCCTGGGTTCTGCTCTTGGTTCTGCTCCTCACTTATCACACTAGGAGCATGTACAGAAGGGAGGGGGACATGGGGATGGGACGTGCTCAGCTTTGCACCACATTTGGAGGGAGGCCAGTGTGGGGACCAGGGGAGCCGGCTGGCCCGTGTCCATCTCCCCAAGAAAAGGTCTCTGCCTGAGCCTCTTGGGGTCCCCCAGCAGGTGGGAAGGAGATTGTCACCTGCAGCCCACGGGGGGTCCTAAGCCAGGCCTGCTATGCTGTCCTTGTCCTCCCTGCTGTGACTGGGCAGTGTTCAGGTCCCTGCAGGAACACCCTCCCCTTACCCTCTGCCGCCGACCCACACCTCGGCTCTCCATCAGTGGCCTGGCGTGCTGGCAGAAAGTGCCATTTGTAATAACCCTTCACATCACTACAGCGATTTTCAATTTGCCGTGTACTTTCCCATCCATTATACCATTTAATCCCGCCCCGTGGGTAGCTGCTGGGATAAGGGAGATAATGTAAGCTAAGCTCTGGTACAGGGCCTTCCCCACCATCAGCACCTGCGAGAAAACACAGCTATAACTCGAGGAGTGGGCAGAGGGAGGGGAGATGGTGGGCGGGGGCAGCTGTTCTCCAAGCTGGGCTGGGACCAAGGCCAGTAGCATGGGCTCTCTGGCCAGTGCTCCCTGCACCTAAAGGCAAGGCCCTTTCTCCCCACCCCTCCCTTCTGAAAAGGAGCCTCCGGTCCCTGACCAGCCAGGGCTGGAGACTTTGGGGCTACTATGCTCTGAGGGGGAGCCTAGCATTCTGGGCAGAAGGAGGGTTTGCCGAATACATGAACAAGCACTGGGGATCCCAGTCATGGTCGTCTGCCTGAAAAATAGATCTTTATTCCACATGAAGGATTAAAAAGTATTAATTGGTGCCCATATCTGTGTGTGTTCACACACGCATGCACAGAATGCAAGGGGACTTCTAAGATGACCTAAATAACCCAATGAGTAAGACAGAGCAAAAAGCATTGAGAACAAAGAGGCAGTGGATAGCTACTCAGTGGGGCAATTGAGTCCGGTCATCTCTGTGCTGACCTTGGAGGCAATCTGTCCCCACTCACAGGAGGATGGAAATTTACATCCACCAACTAAGGGGCAGGCTAGCCCCAATATACACATAACTCTGAGGTTAGCCTCAGAGAAGGGGACCCACTAAAGACCAAAGGAGCAAATGCATCCCACACAATTTGCCAGATATGACCCTTAGGAAAACTGCTTGTGGAAATAGCCCGGGTCCTGGAAAATGGGGGTCCCTCCAATTCCACTGCTGTTCCTTGACTTCCTAGTGCAAGCAGCTACTCAGCACCTAGATGTGAGGCCCTGGATGGAAGGTCTGGATCCTGCCATCCTGAAACTTGCGATTGTCCATCCACTCAACCACCCATCCCTCTTTCCATCCATTCATTCATCGCCCACCCACTTTTCTATCTATCCATGTATCCATTCATTGATCATCCATCCATCCATCCATCCATCATCCATTCATGCATCCTTCATCCTTCCATGTATCCATCCACCGATCATCCATCCCTCCATCCATCCATCCATCCATTCATGTATCCATCATCCGTCCAATCCATCCATCTATCCATCCATCCATTCATGTATTCATCATCCATCCAATCCATCCATCCATCCATGTATTCATCTGTCCATCCATCCATCATCCATCCAATCCATCCATCTATCCATCCATCCATTCATGTATTCATCATCCATCTAATCCATCCATCCATCCATGTATTCATCTGTCCATCCATCCATCATCCATGTATCCAT
>RCUC01085554.1:0-15293 GCA_003697995.1 Taxidea taxus jeffersonii
TACCCTCCTCTCATGTATGTCCTGTGACAGCCCAGCACCATGTTGCCAGGTTTTGTGTCCTCCCTTCCTTTCTCTTTTCCTCTTCCTTGCAGTGGTTCTAGGATCTCTGGGAGTTGTCCCTTTTCCTGAGTAGGACTAGGGCAGCTGGACATTCTTCCTCATCCCAGGCTGGGGAGAATCATTAAATAGGTCACAGAGTAGAAGCTTTTAACTGAGTAGTTTGGGCTCCAGCATGGTCTGGTCAGTTCCGGCAGGATCTCATCCAAGCACAAAAGAGCCCGTGTTGTCATTCAGATCCTCCTAAAAGGTGTTTCATAACCTTCCTTGGGGTCCCTTCACATGTAAGCAGCCAGGCTCCCTACAGCGTCCTGAGTGACTTTCTGCCTTCTACAAGTCCTTTCCCCTGTTGCTGATCCATGGGGAGGTCAGTTGCCCTGTCTCCTTGTCCACATCACTCAAACGGAGCCACATGTGTTCTTCCTGCCTCAGGAGTTGACTTCCTGTGGTGAGTTCCCTACCGCTTGTCCAGTTTTGTGTTGTCTGGACTTCACTCAGCATCTCTGTGCCAAGCCCAGTGAGTGAGGACGTAGACACTGGGGCAAACTTCTTGCCTTCAATGGCTTGCAGTGAGGAAGTCCCTTCCCTCGTCAGGGTTGTTGCTCATGGTCTGCCACTGCCTGGAACTCACCCATCTCTCTTCTCCAGCCTTGCTGGTTTCTACTGGTTCCGTAAGATTATTTTATACTTAGCTCACTGTATTATGCTCATCTACTTGTATACAATGTGTGTTCCCCATGAGATTATGCACTCTGAAAAGTTTGGAGTGATCTGATGCAGCTTTGCGTTCCTGTAAAGCAAAAAAGAAAACAAACGAAAGAAATAAGAGCTTGATCATTGTTTGTTTCATGACTATGTGAACGACCAATTAAATGAACAAATGAACGAATGAGTCAAGAACAAGATCTGGCTTAAGGGAGACAGGTGACTTTCTAATTGGGTCTCACACAGGAAGGCTCGAAGATGAGCTGGTGGCCCTTGCTCACAAGTGTGAATCACTCCCCTGCCCAGGACACACTCATCCTGGCCTATTTCCGGATTTCTGTGGGGGTACTACAGGGCAGTGGTTAGAACTTGGAGGAAGTTCAGGAGTCCCATGTCTTCTTGGCAAGAGCCAAGTATCATCTACAGCTTCACAGCTGGTATATGCTAGAGTGGAGAGGGTGGCAAGGATTCATCCAGACAAAAATGTGCAAATCCCTTGCCTCGGATGTTGTTTTCTGAATATGGACGGTCAGGCCATTGGAGAGTGAAGAGCAGCATGACAGCAAGCACTGAAGACCATATGCACAATCTGAGAGGAGATGACATCATTATCTCAAGGCTGGTTTAGTAATCTTATCAGACTGAGGTGTTGGTTCCCAAACTTGAGCACACCCCAGGATCCCCTGGAGGCTGTGGGAACACACATCATGGGGCTTCACCTAGAGTTGCTGATTTAGAACGTCTGGAGTGGGGCCCAAAGATCCGCATGCCAGCAGTTTCCCAGATGACGATGATGCTTGTTTGGGGATCACACGAAGTAAGGGCTCTGCTAACTTCAGCTTCAGAACATTGACTCGTGGGAGAAGATTCCTGCCATGGACAACTCAGTCCGTAGAATCTTGCCTTCTGAGTATTAGAAACATCAGAGCTATTTTAGTAAAGTGTTTTTGCCATCATTGCTTTTATTTTTATTTATTTATTTTTAAAGATTTTATTTATTTATTTGTCAGAGAGAGTGAGCACAGGCAGACAGAGTCAGGCAGAGGCAGAGGGAGAAGCAGGCCCCCTGCTGAGCAAGGAGCCCGATGTGGGACTCAATCCCAGGACACTGGGATCATGACCTGAGCCGAAGGCAGCTGCTTAACCAACTGAGCCACCCAGGCGTCCCGACCATCATTGCTTTTAAATCAGCGCTATGAAGTGGGAAAACCAAGAGTAAGATTGTTTTATTGAGATGTGTTGTAAATAGGAGTTCGGCATCCCATTTGGAAAATATGGAAAGCCCTTCTTTGAATTTATTTTGTTCAAGTGTTGCCTATATAAACTGGATGTACCTGCTGTAGATGTTGGTTTTGCAGTAATAATACTTTTCTCCATTAAAAAAAATCCTGAAATAAAAATGTAACTTAGTCTTATTATTGTAATCTCCCCTTGCCTTTTTTGCATGGATCATTTGTGAACTGGTTATTTCAAGAAGGGCTCAAAGGTAATTTCATGGTTTATAGCCTTTATATTGGCGCCTTTAATGAGCAAAACATATTGTTTTCTAATACTCAAAATGAGGAATTCATATATATATGTATATATTATTTTCATTTCCCACTATTACATGTATATCAAGTTCAGGACATTGAGAACAACCACATAAAGAAATTATACTTCTCTACACAGGGGAAATATGAAAGTTTTGTAGTACAAAAAAATAAAAAATAAAAATCAACTTTGCAGGCTTATGAGATGATTTTATTTTTAATGAATCCAAATGATAGCAGGGAGCTGCTGTTGTGTTTGTGCATTGTACAGCAATTCATATCTAAAAACACAGTAACATATGGCTTTGTTATTATTTAGTTTAGGAATTTATGCACCTAAAGGAGTTCTGAGAGCTCTGGGTCTCATTCAGATGTTGTATACAGCAACTAAACAAGACGAGCTGGAGCAGGGAGTTGCTCATCCCCAGGTTATTAAGATTTGACCAATTCACTTTCTGTTTTTTTTGGTGGTGGTGTTTATTAAACTCAAGAACTTTTTTGCATATTTGCTAATGATTTTCTTCCTTCTTTCTTATTACTCTTTAGAAGGCTGAATTGGTAAAATTTTTTGACCCAATAAAAATATGTCCTGCATTAGGAAAGAGTACAAGTTTCTTTTTCTAGCCCCAGAGTGAGGTGGCTCTCTGGCCTCTTGGTTCATTTGATGTCCTGGGGAGTCATTGACACCCACACGCTTCCAATCACAGACCTTTCCCTCCCATCCAGATTGTGTTTGTTTTACGGCTCTCGCACGGAGCATGCAGCTGTGTAAACCTGAGAATGGTTTCTGCACAGCTTTGATCTTTGCATGGATCAACAGTTGCCCTCAGTCCCTGAACCCTGCTCCACGGCCCCTCTGTTTCTTGGATTTTTCCATTTTCTGGTAATTACGGCATTGTGGAGGAGCCTTGCAACAGCATCCCCCCAACTCCGGGTGCAGAGTTTGGAGGAAGCACCTTAAGGCTGTCTTTGTAGAACCCTATTAAGAAGTGATTTCCATCTGATGCCAAAAAGATATGCCATTTAGTTTCCTCCTAAGAGGCAATCTGACAATTTCAAGTAGACTGTGGGAGTCTGAGGAACTCGAACATATTATGGACTGAATAAATGTTTATGGAACCAATGCAATTTCCTTTTTCTTTTTAGCTACTAAAAAAGCTCAGTTCTTCCACACACCATGGCTTGATACCCCTGTCAGTGACAGGCTATTGGGCTGTATGCAGTGCGGCATTAATTTTCAATCCATAATCTGTGTGCCTATGCACAGGGTAATACGAAAATCCTGGCACCTGTTCTTGTAATCCAGTAGGAGGCATAAGCTTGTTGCTTTAAAGACCTCAGACAAGGTACAAGGAAACTATGTGGGAGTTCTGGAGAAGAGGCCATGCTTCTCATCCTGGGTGATCACAGTGGCTTACAGAGCTGGGCAAGACACCGAGCTAAGACATGAGAAGAGGTCTTTCCTCAAGAGAACATCATGGAAGGCCACCCATGACAGAGCAAAGATTCCAGGATTCCCAAACACAGATAGACTTGTGTTTGAATCCTCGCTCTGCCCCTTACTGTGTGATCTGGGGAAATTAGTTTGATCCTGATGCGGCTCAGTTTTCCCACCTATAAAATGGGATTTGTAGTAGTCCCTGCCTTCTAGATTGTGAGAAAGGAACAAGGTAATGCATGGAAATTGTTTGACACTGTCTCTGGGACATAGTAAATAGTCCATCAATGTCAGCTTCTCTTACAGCTATTCTTACCTTTCTTACCCTTTATCTTCCTCCCATGCTTCCAGCTCCTCCTTCTTTTGATAAAGGTTTATACCAGAAAAGATGAGCTTTGTGGCAGCCAGCATACCACTTTGCTAGAAGCTCAGGAGATACTTATTTGGGAAAATGTTCCGAGTTTGGGTTAAATAGTGAGTCTCAAGGATCTGGGGGGGATGGAGCCACATCCTTATCAGTGTCCCCAGAACCCAGAGGAATGACTCTCAGAAAGCCTTTTTTCGGGAGTATTTTGAAGGCCATGGTAAAGCCCAGTGGCTGGCATGGAGTGGCCTGTGTTAGGCAGCACAGTTGACTGAAAGTGAGAGCCACCGTCTTGTTCTGCAGTCCTGGAAGTGAGCTCTTCCTCCCTCGATGCCTGGCATCTGCTCACCCTCAGAGTCTCTTAAGTAAACATATGTTCTCCATCGCTTGATAACAGTGAACGCTGTTGCCTACATTTATTGTAAAAAGAAGCCAGAAGAACGAATAACCGGCCACAACAGTACATACCAACACACAGAATCAGTTTGTGGTGCCCTGGTTTCTTCCTTGTTTGTTGAGCTGTGGCTGGAAATCCCAGTTCTGATCAAGAAAGTCATCAGTGCTGTGATCTAAGAGCTTGAGCCAAGGTTTTTGGTCAAGTTGTCCCAGCCACAGTGCGGCGAGATCAGTCAGGAACCGTCTTCCAGAATCCGACAGAGAAGTCCCAAAGGCCTGTGGCCAGGTTGGGCCCATCTGTGGGAGCTGCGTCTGAGGGCAGCTCTGAGAAGCACAGATTCTTAAGTTACTGCTGGGGAACAGTGCTGAAACCAGAAGGAACTGAATAGAAATTAGAAGACAGCTTCATTTTTTCCAGCAGTAATCATGAAGTCTGTTTAGTTCTCTTTTCTTTTGAAAAAGTAATTTAATCTAGAGAGTATATACATTTAGCAGTAATTTCCTGGGTAGGCTTCATAACTTCCTTTTTTTCTTTCTTCTGACATCTCTAAATAGTTCTTTGTGCCGTGGCCTTACTAACAGCTCAACTTTTTTTTTAAGGAAATGATTCATTACTTTATCATTTCACTTCACTAACCATTTTCAGCCATGCAATAAATTTAAATCCTTTACTATCAAGATAACATTTTTTCTCCTGTCATTGAGATATAATGATTGGAGACCAGTTTTAGAAGTTGACCCTTTTTGGGGCAGCTCTTAGGGATTTGCCCTTTATACCAGCACATAACTTGTAGGATGTGGGTGTTTATAAGGCAGGGGCCCCATGCTGCAGAAAGACATTTTCCCAAATGCCCAGAATAATGGTCTTTTCAGTAAGTGTGATAGTTTATTGGGTGAATGGGGCACCTGGGTGGCTCAGTTGGCTAAGCATCTGACTGTTGATCTTAGTTCAGGTCATGATCTCGCGTTCGTGAAATGGAGCCCCGTGTCAGTCTCCACACTCAGTTGGTGATCTGCTTGAAGCTTCTCTCTCTGTCCCTCCCTCCATAAGCATAAAATAAAACGTAGCCCATACCCAGATTTATCCAGTTATCCTCAAAATGTCTTTCACAGATCTTTGTTCTCAATCAGGCTGCAGTCAGTCAAGGTTCACACATGAAATTTGGCATTACAGCTTTCTTGTCTGCTTTAAATTGAGTTTTGGGGGACCTTGGGGTCAAAGGGAAGGTTCCTGTCTGGATACTGTGGAAACTGCCGATTTCCTTTTAAAGCAAGTGAGGCTTTTCTTTATCTTTTCGTACTTTCATGTTGCCACGGAAACCTGATTTGCTGTGCATTTTGTTGTACCTTTGTAAATCTGGTTTTGACTTCTGGTCCAGCTAAGATTGGCTTTGAGAAGGATTTCCTTTGGGGAAACTTGGGAGGAGAGAAAAAAAAAACTGTTAATTAGAATTGTGGGAGAGTGCTGTATTTCTCTCCGGCCGAATAAGTTTCCCAGGGCTCTGTGCTACAGCCAGTAAGACAAAAAAATGTTGTAGAAAGGAAGATCCAAATCTCAAGTTGAGAAATCAAACCCTCCAGGACCTCAGGGCTACTTGCCCATAAGTAGAGTGCAAGAGAGACAAGGAGCAGAGATCGGGACTGCCGCTTGTCACTGAGAGCTCATCTGGGAAACACGGGGTACAGAGGGACAAACACACCTCTTGC
This sequence comes from Taxidea taxus jeffersonii, assembly GCA_003697995.1. Classification (NCBI taxonomy): domain Eukaryota; kingdom Metazoa; phylum Chordata; class Mammalia; order Carnivora; family Mustelidae; genus Taxidea; species Taxidea taxus. The sequence goes on from RCUC01085554.1 coordinate 6,200, forward strand.
TCCACAGATGCCATGCAATGTGGCAGAACTGAGCCCTTCGTCTCCATCGTTTGTGGGGCAGAGGGTTTGCTGTAGCCTTTGTCCCAGAGAGGGGACTGATATGCCTGTAAGTTTGGTTCATGCGTCAAAGTAACTGACTCTAAAATTAGATGAGGTTTTTGAATGTGTTTATCATCCTCCTGGGGCCATGAATTTGACAGGCAAATATATCACTTACAAAACTCTTAAGTCTTAGGATTAACCTTCAGCTCCCAGACTTTCCTCCCACCCCTTCTCCTCTTTTCACCCTTTCCTTGGCTCAGCCCAGGGATAAGCCAGAGGAGAAGACCCAGTGAGATGTTCCTCTGCACAACAGACGTTGCTTACTAGCAGACATATTTTGTTTTCCCTGCACAATGACTCTAAAAAATTGGTAAGACACATACACAAATTGAGAGATTTCGTATAAAATCCACTTTTCTCTTTGGAAGTGAAGACTGGAAGTAGGAGCATCAGTTGGCTCGAGCTGACTATCAGGTCGTGTGGTTTCTAGTTTTCCCTGCTCTCTACCACTCTTTTTTGTTCCCCTTCTCAGTTGAAGCGGTCTTACCCATTCATGCTTCTGTCCTTCCATATTGCTCTCCTAATACCAAGAGGAAAAAGCCGTGTATTCTCTGTATGAGTCCTTGGGCTATTTAGAATTAAGATGGGCATCTGAGAAGAAGTGACTGATGATACAGAAGAAAAAGCTTAGGAGTCTTCTGAATCACTGCAGAGAAATTTAGAATTTTTTCCTCCCCAGTTCCCTCTGAAGATAGAGCCCTGTTCCTGTGAGTTGACAACGAGTCACTTGTCCATTCAAATTCCAGTCACTGGGGAACTGAACAAGTCTATGGCTCTTCCTCCATGGAGATTGAATATAGGAGCACTTTTTCATTTTAAGGATGAAGAGCTCTTCTCTTGTTTTCAGTAATGATATATGGTAGAGTGTCGCTCACCCACTGCTTGGGTGTCCAAGAAGGACTGTGAATGCCATGCAGCCCACATTAAACAGTCAGCCCTTGAGGGCCGATGGTTCAAGTTAGTTTGAAATGAGAAATTGCCAGTGACCTGAAACCCATCATTACTAACCTTGTGGCACATCATCGCCATAACCAGTAGCCAACTCTCATTTTTTATTTTCTTTTTTCCGGTTAGAAGAAAGGCTCATTGATGAAAGTTGGCTCAGTTCTTTTTGTTTAAGTTAAGTGGTTGGACCACCAAGAAGAATTACTTTCCTTTGATTGGGAACAGGTCCTAACACAGATGTCCTTCACATGGCCAGTCCACTTTTGCTGTTGGTACACCCCACAGTTGGTTCGTGCTGTGTTTCTATATAGACACCCAACCACAGACACTGTGTGGAGAAGCATCTTTGTGTTAATACTTTGTGTTACTACTAAGTCTTCCAAAGGAATTACCTGTTAGTGATTCATGTTTTTATAGCTTAGGTACATTTGTAATGAACAAATCAATGATTTCTTTCTTTTTCCTTTGTCCAGAAATGGAGCAGATGACAAAAAAGGAAAACATGAGGTAGAAAGGAGTTGGGAAAATGCTTTTTGGAATAATAATATGCCTTATATCTCTGGACATTTTATGGTAGATGATTCTAGAAGGGTGAGTCTGGTTCTTTCCATATATGGCTCCCTTGGTTGGTGTGTGTTGGCTGCTCAGGCCATCAGGGTTCTGTGGAGGGTTTTCTTCCCCTGTGGCAGTAGCTATTTCAGAATCCTGCCCAGGGGCACCCACAGAAGTCCACAGAGCTATGTTAGAGTCCATCTGGGCACGCTTCCCAGAGACAGGCCAGGCCCCCTGTGTAGCCTCAGCTGTTCATAATGTTTATAACGTCATTTCATTGTGTTGGCCTTGCTTCCATTTGTGGCCAGAAGGGGGTATTTCTTACTCTAGCTCAAAAAGCTGAGACACTTGAACCTCATTCTTTCCCGCAATCCTCAGTGGACCCACTTCTTCCCACAATTTCCAGTGAAACCCCAGTTCTTCCCACAATTCCTAATGAACCCTCCTTGTTCCCACAATTCTCAGTGAACCCCACTTCTTCCCACAAGTCTCAGTGAAACTCACTTGTATGGTGCATCTTTGAGTGGCTCCCTTAGCTTCAGTTTAGGCTTCCAGACATTATCTCTTTCACGACTCATTTCCAACCTCCTTGTGTCCTGGGCTGTGGGATCTGATGTTAGGAAGGGAGCTCAAGTAGAAACTGCACTGCTGGGGATGCACTTTCCCACAGTGCCTGTGTCAGCAAGGACCTGACTCAGACCCCGGCTTTCCCAGCTAGACCTTAAGTTTTCTCTCTTCGTAAGAGATCTGGAAGCAAGCAGTCCCATTTTAGGAGCCCGGGTCCATGACGCCATCAGGGGCTGGGGCTGCTCAGCCTCGAGGTGTCACATCTGTTTTCCAGGCAAGAGGAAGAGAAAAGTGAAGGGCAAGAGGCACATGCCAGCTCACTGCATGAATTCCTCCGGCAGGTTGATGGCCAGAGCTGGGTCACATGGCCGCTTGTAGCTGCAAGGGAGTCTGGAGAGGTGATTGTCTTTTACTGGGTGTGTGGCTACCCAGTGCTGTTAACAGAGTGGATGGAGAGAATGAGAAGAGAGGGGCACAGCAGTGTGGTCATGAACGCTGGCTGTGGGTTTGAGTCTTGTCCACTGTTTGGACCATGGCATGTGCTTAACCCTTCTCACACCGAGTGTTTCCCTCTGTTATGTGGGGCTAGTAATGGGACCTATGGTGGGATTATTAGAAGGATTAAATTAGGTGAAGTGTGTGCAGTGCTTAGGTTGATGTCTGGCAATAGAAAGCCTTCAGTAATTGTCCAAGGTGTGATCCTCACGGACATCATCATCACTCCCCACCCTCCCCTCCCCGCTTCCTTCCTCCTTTTCCTTCTCTTCCTCCACCATCATCACCACCATCACCATCGTCACCCATAGCCACTTCCTTATCCCACCATGTTGAACCCATTCTTTTTGCCACTATATATATGAAAGTCATACAGCATTTTCCATAAGAACATTTGATTGATTTGCTATGTTTCCTTCTACATTTGAATTTCCTTCAGCTACACATAGAATCCACTGCAATGGTGGTTTTCTAGAAAAGTGTCCTCCTCGGTTCTGTATCACACCACATGGCACACATTTGGCATGTGCACACACATCCATGCATACTGGCACACACAATGCTTGTTGATCACATGGATTTATTTTTTGCTGAATACCAAACACATGCTGATTGTACTTCTTGTGGAGCTCCTTTGTTCTCCCAAGAGTAAGCCCAAATCACGGATTGATGGCTTTGGCCGTATATCAGAAGGACTCCCCATCATAGCTGCTAACTAGACCAGGTCATCTTAATGCTGCACCCCCAGCATATGTGGAGTACACCCCATGCGCCGGACCCTGAACGCTCATCTCAGTGCATCGGCACCTGTCTGGGATGGGGGATTGACATGTCTTAACCTTGCTCTTGGGACTTGGCTTCTACCCACAAGAGGGTGGGGCTGGTGAGAAGGGAGTCGTTGTCACCCTGCAAGCTCTTGATGTCTGTCCCAGCCGATTTCTGATTTCTACCGCATTTTTTATGTTTTAGCCCCTGAGAGTAGCCAGGTAAATTTCAGAGAGTGGTGATCCCCAGTAGTGGAGAACTGGAGCTAGCTGTAAGGGCAGGAGCTCCCTCGTTGGTGCTGTGGACAAGAGCCAGGTGTGGCATCCGCAGGGACCTTAGGAAACCACTGAGAAAGGTCATTGAGTGGGTGCAAGTGCCAGCTGCCCGCGTGTGGTTTCAGGAATTTCAAAGACCTGGAGTTTCTAAAAGTCTGACTTAATTTATGATTTGTGAGCAGTCTCCCAGAAGTCTTGGGGAGCAGATACAAGACTTGTGAAAAATAGCAGTCATCTTGAGGGTGGGGGCGGAAAAAAAAAGAAGAGGGCGTGGTCTGAGCAATTTCTGGCAGCTTTGTAGACATTCATCATCTCTTGGTAGCAAAGCGTGGTCGGGCTGGCTGTTTTGCTATTGATCGTGTTCCCTGTATATGTGTTAGGCTAGATTTTTGGTAAACATGGGGCCCAGTGTGTATAAACAAATCCTTTTCCTGATCTTCTAAGCAATGAGTATTGAGCAGGTTCATTCTTGGGGAACTCAGATTCTACCATAAGCTCCAGGACAGAGGGTTTATAACTGGATGAGCGGCAGGAGGTATGTGAAAGGTACTCAAACGGTCACTTCCTTACCCCCAGGAGCACAGGCAGACCCTGACCCCTGTGCAGTCTTTGGGCTTATGAACTGTTTTCCTTCCTGGGAGATGGGTGTTAACTGTTTCTTGGCTGGGCATGCCGCAAGAATCGGTGTGCAATATGACTCGTTCACATGCGTATGTAAAGGAATGCAGACCAGAAGGCTGAGAGCGTGCACACCCAACTTATTCTCGTGGTTTTCTGTAGGAGGGGTGGAGAGTGGGCCAGTGCAGAGAGTGGCAGCAGGGGGATGGCACTCAGCCTTGTTGAGATGCTTCAGTTTTTTTAAAGGGGGAAATGTGTTCATGTATTGCTTATGTAATACAAATTGTTTTTATAAGTAGCCTGAGTGCATTAGTTTTCTGTGGCTGCCATAACAAACTACCCCAAATTTAGTGAGTTAAAGTAACAAATTTATGACCTTCTGGAGGTTAGAAGTCCAATGCAGGTCTTACTAGTCCAGAATCAAAGTGTTGGCAGTCTCCCTTCCATCTGGAAGCTCCAGGGGAAAATCTAGTTCCTTGCATTTCTAATGACAGAGGTAGCCCACATTCCTGGGCTTGTGGTGCCTTTCTCTGACAGAGTCTCTGTGTACAAGCAAGCAGCCTTAGGCTGAATCTTTATCTCAAAGGTCCATCCCCTGGTTCTCTGTCTTCTGCCTCCTTCTCCCATTTTAAGGACCTTGTGATTCTTTGGGACCCACCCAGATGTGACCAATAATCTCACTATCTCAAGGTCAGCTTGATTGGCGGTTCTAATTCCATGTGCAGCTCCCCTTTACCAGGTAAGGGATGGGAAGTGCTTGGAAACACTGGACATAGCTAGGACTCCGGCAGTTATTGTCTTTGCTGCTGCCAGTGCCCGACTCCAGTGACTAAGACCACCTCTACTGTTAGTGCTGGTATTCTTACTTAGTGTGTCACCTCACTTTCTTCTGGCAGCTTCTTTCCACTTTCACGGTCAGCTGAGGACCCTCTGGGGAGGTCAGTCCAGGCATGGGATAGGCATGGGATTCTGGCCTCTGTCACAGAGAGCTTCTCCTTCATTTGAATGTCTTGACCATTCCTGGGCATTTCATTCTAGCCTTTATGTATCCATCCATCCACCCACCTGCCCACCCACCCATCCATCCGCCCACCCACCCATATATCCACCCATCCATTCCTCCATCGCTTTATCCCCCTCCATCTTTCTCCCTCCTTCTCACTTCCCCCTTTTCTTGCTCCGTCTCTTACATAAGAGAGTATAAAACATGAGGCAAAAGGAGAACTTTCTGTAAAGCAGCCACCTTTCTTTGAAATTCAGTATCTAAAATAGTGATGTTGATATGAGAAATAGAATCGTTTTTAGGAAGAAAAAACTTTCACCTTTCATTCTTCAAGACTTTACAACACTACAGTAATTACATGATAAAGAAGAAGAAGTAAAGAAATCACTTCCTAAGTGTATTTCTATCAACCAGTATGTGCTCACACTGTTTAGGGCTTATTAATCCCTGCGATTACTCAGTTTTCTCTTATTACCCCATTTCCAGATGAGTAACTCAAGTACAAATAATACATACCTTTCCATTACTTAAGGAAGAAAAGAAAAGGAAAGAAAAGAATTATAGATGAGAAGAAAGTAAAAAAATCACCCAAACTACCCACCCACAGTATTTTGGCATATGTGCTCTCAGGTGTTTTACTGTGAATGTATCTTTCTGTGTTTCTTTATTGATTCTCAGAAGATTTTATTTTTTTTTTATTTTTTTTTAAGATTTTATTTATTTGACAGACAGAGATCACAAGTAGTCAGAGAAGCAGGCAGAGAGAGAGGAAGAAGCAGGCTGAGCAGAGAACCTGATGTGGGGCTCGATCCCAGGACCCTGAGATCATGACCTGAGCCGAAGGCAGAGGCTTTAACCCCCTGAGCCACACAGGCGCCCCCTCAGAAGATTTTAAACTGTCTCTCTGTAGGTAGTTGGTACAGCCTTGCTAATGAGAAAGAATGTTTGTTTTGGGGCGCCTTGGTGGCTCAGTGGGTTAAAGCCTCTGCGTTCGGCTCAGGTCATGATCCCAGGGTCCTGGGATCGATCCCCGCATCGGGCTCTCTGCTCAGCAGGGAGCCTGCTTCCTCCTCTCTCTCTGCCTGCCTCTCTGCCTACTTGTGATCTTTGTCTGTCAAATAAATGAATAAAATCTTAAAAAAAAAATGTTTGTTTTGCTCTTGTGGGGTTTAGAAGGATGTCCTTCCTCTTGACTGGCAGTGCTTCTTTTGGAAAGAGCAAAACATACACACACTCACACGTACACACTCATACGTAACACACTTAGACACATATGAATCTCACACATACACACGTGTCTTCCAACACTGTTGGTATGCCCATGCGATCCTGCACAATGTTTTGTTTAAGTCTGACTTACTCTGTTTACTCCTCCCCCCATAAAAATGCTTATTACCGCATTATTTGGAAAACAGGCAGAAGTCAAACGATGACAAGACAATTGCCATGGTCCCACCATATAAAGACAACCACCGTTCATGTGGTGAGTTACTTTTTCTTAACTCCCAGCGGCAGCTTCCTGTTTTCATGGAATTGTGACTGTGGTTTCAAAATTCTGGAAATATAACCCACATGCATAAAAGCGCATAATATATACTTGCTGTTGGATGAACTTAAATAAACTCAGCATACCCGAGTAATCAGTACCTGAATCCAGAAAGAAAATGTAGCGCAGAAGCCTACTTCTGGCCTCATTCAGTCATTACCCCCAGCGACCCCACCAAGGAAAGATAGTATCCTGACTTCGGATAGCAAAGAATAGTTTTGTCTGCCTTTGATCTTATGCAAGTGGAATTATGTAGTAGGTCTCTTCTGTGTCTGGCTTCATTCTGTGAACATTACTCACAGAGTAATTTTTACTTAATGTCACATACACCCGTAGCTCATTCATTGTCATGGCTATAGAGTATTCCATTGTGTAACTGTGTTATAATTTACTTAATTCATGCAACTTACAAATTAATTTATAGAGGATCGCATTTCTGAAAGTTCAGATTATATGTTTCCATGTAACATTCTAGATAGGTATTTTCCCCTGTTTTAATATCCTCCTAATATGCACTGTAACATTGTATTTAATAGTAACATGGTAGGGACACCTGGGTGGCTCAGTTGGTTAAGCAGCTGCCTTCGGCCCGGGTCATGATCCCAGCGTCCTGGGATCGAGTCCCACATCGGGCTCCTTGCTCAGCAGGGAGCCTGCTTCTCCCTCTGCCTCTGCCTGCCTCTCTGTCTGCCTGAGCTTGTGTGCGCTCTCTCTCTCTAATAAATAAATACATAAATAAATAAAATAAAATCTTTAAAAAAAATAGTAACATGGTATTTGCTGGAATGGACTTGTATATATTTAACCATTTTTCCTACTGTTGAATATTTAGGAAGGTTCTACTTTTTGTTTTGCTTTGCTGCTATTCTAAGTGGCACTGCAGTGGACAGTGGCTCTCTGTGCACTGAGCTACCCCTGCCCTCCAGACCCGCTTCCCCTTAGTTCAGACAGTTTTGTTAGGTTAAAATCCCTGAAGTGGAAGTTCGAAGGTTGGACCATCACAAGGTCTTTTGGTATGTTGTCAGATTCCTTTCCAAGAGGATGGTGACCATTCTTCCCCACCCCCACCCCTAGCAGTGGGTGAGAGTGCCTCTCCTCACATACTTACCAGCATAGCCTTTTGCTTCGAAGAAAATATTTCCCTCAGCCCTTTTGTGAGCATGGACAGCTCTCACCCAAGGGCTTTGTCGTTTCTCTGTCTGCTGGTACAGGGCAGACAGCTTTGGACTGAACCTGTCAGCTCTCACTTCACCAGGGTGTGGCCTTAGGCAAGGGATTTAACCTTTCTGAGTCTCAGTTTGCTCATCTGGAAAATGGGGCTTTAAAAATTCCTGTGCTGCCTTCTCCACTGCTCTCTCCAGGTTTATAACCTCCGGAAGCCTGTGCCTGTCACATGCTGATGATGTAAGCCCCCTTCTGCGGCCCATGGCAGGTGGCGGACTTGGCTATGGTGATCTTCCAGGATGCTCTGAAAGTTGTGGGGTTGTGCTACCTGAAACCAGCTCTGTATTCTCTGATGTGTCCTGCTGAAGCTTTCCTCTGCCTCTTTGTTCATCCATGATTTGTTTTTTCCTAACAAGCCTTTACTGAATATCTACTGCGGCGCAGGCACGCCGCTAAGCACTGGTGGTACCAAGATGAAGTGAACTTGTTTCCTGTTTGTAAGGAGCTTAGAATCAAGAGGGGAGGACTGGGAAGGTTGGGGTAAACAGCCGTAGACACTTGAGCGCCAATGGTGCTTTGGGTAAACACGCACAGTTCAGGTAAACCAGTTTCTTTCTCCCTGGGGCGTGATTTTGCCATTCAGGGGGACATTTGACAACGTCTGGGAAATTTTTTATTAGGGCGTGTTGGAGGGTGCTATTGGCATCTGGCAGGTAGAGGCCAGGGATCCTGCTAAGCATCCTGCAGTGTGCAGGACAGCCCCACATGAACAATGCCCTGACCCCAAGTGTCAGTAGTACTCAGTGGAGAAACCCTGGGTGCAGCATGGGGAAGTATTGGCTGGGAAGGTGGGAGAGTGGCAGCACAGCTGAGGCAAATGTGTGCGCACGTGTGCACATGCACACATGCACATATACGTGGAAGAAGTTAGAGGACTCCGCGTTCCCAGTGCTTGGAGGCTGCCCACGTGTGGGTTCTGGAAGCCTGCTCTCTGCTTGTCGACTCAGTGTCCAGAGAGTTAGCTACTCAGCAGGTGTGTCTCACCATTGGCTCCCTTCACGA
>RCUC01085555.1:0-34375 GCA_003697995.1 Taxidea taxus jeffersonii
TTTTTTTTTTTCTTTTTTCTTTTTAAAGATTTATTTATTTATTTATTTGATAGATCACAAGTAGGCAGAGAGGCAGGCAGAGAGAGAGGAAAGGAAGCAGGCTCCCTGCTGAGCAGAGAGCCCGATGCGGGGCTCGATCCCAGGACCCTGAGATCATGACCTGAGCCGAAGGCAGAGGCTTAACCCACTGAGCCACCCAGGCGCCCCATATCTGATACATTTTTAAAAAGGATTTATTTATTTTAGGGAGCACACAAGTAGACGGAGGGGCAGAAGGAGAGGGAGAGAATCTCAAGCAGGTTCTGACTCCCTGCTGGGCTCCATGCCTGATACGGGGCCCCATCTCGCCACCCTGAGATCATGACTGGACTCGAAATCAAGAATCAGCTGCTTAACTGACTGAGCCACCTAGGCGCCCCATCTGATACATTTTGGTGCCTGTTCTCTGATCCCTAGATTCTCTAAGAGGAACGCCTGGGCGTCAAAGTAAAAGAAGCGAGAGCACAGACAGTCTTGGGGGCTTGTCTCCCGCTGAAATCACAGCAATCCAGTGTAAGAACATCCCTGACTCTCTCAATGACAGGACCATTCTGGAGAACCACTTTGGTAAAATTGCTAAAGTGCAGCGTATCTATACCAGGCGCAGCAAAAAGCTTGCAGTGGTGTATTTTTTTGATCATGTGAGTATTTCCAAGAAATTTAATGTGAGTGGAAAAAATTTTGAACTTTGTCACTTTAAAACCTATTTTTTAATCTATCAGTTGTTTGCTAGAATTTGGGCAAGTACTCGAATATCTTATTTTTAACCTGGAGAGGCTGGAGTAGCACTGTTTATTTCGTAACTTGGAGTAACTCATGGAGAGCTTGCAGTCCCTACTGAATGAGTGTTGGGAGATGTGGGATGCTGTGAGAGTGATTCCATGAGTCTGATTCCTCTGAAATGCATGGGAGTGGCTCTGTAATCACACAGCACTTTTTCCAAATTGAGTTTTCTTGTTTATTTGGTCACAGTACATGATCACTAAACATTCCAGCAGTCCAGAAACAGTAGACTCCTCTTGTTGTCCCATTCTCCAGAGGTAACTGCCGTTGCTTGTTTGGGTTATACCTTGACCGTCAATCCGTGTATAAGCACACGTGCATAATCTGTTGGTTGTGGGTGTGTACGTACAGGACCGTTCACATTATGTGGCATAGATATAAAGCCTATATATCTTTGTGTATATATTTTTCTTTATATGTATACTTATATGTATACTCTTAAATATCTTTATTGTTTTTGCTGAATTTTTTGGGGAGAGGTAAATTTCTATAGAATTTATAAAGTAGAAAGCATATCTTTATACTTTTTAAAAATGATAATGTAGGAGAAAAAAACCCAAATCTATGGGAGGGGGCGCAAAATCACCCATAACTCTTATTTTCCAAGATACCAATTAAGAATATTTTGGTTAATATCTTGGCAAGTCTGTAGTCATGTTGGTTTTGCACGAATGGGATCACACTGCATATGGTGTCTGGTAGCCTTTCCAGGTGGCAATCAGTAAATAGCCTGAAATCAGTAAATAGCCTACATTAGAATAGAATTGTTAAGTGCTACGTGGCATTCTATCCTGGTTACCTACTTGGCCAGTTTTCTACTTGTGGACATTTTATGTATGTATTTCTGATTGGCTTATATCCTTTGTTTAAATTCCTGAGAGTAGAAGTTCTGTGCCAAAATACATGCACAGCTTTGGGGCTTTTGATGTTTATTCCTTTCTGTTGATTTTTTTTTAATGGTGGCATTAATTATCTTCACAATGTTGTACAGCCAGCACCACTGTCCCTTTCCAGAACTTTTTCATCGTCCCAAACAGAAACTGTAACCACTAAGCAATAACTCCCCATTTTCTTCTTCCCTCAGCCCTTGGTGACCTCTAATCTGCTTTCTGTCTCTATCAGTTTGCCTGTTCTAGAAGTTACTTTTAAGAGGGATCGTATAATATTTGTCCTGTTTTGGTTAGTGTCATGTTTTCAAAGTTTGTCCATGAGGTTGTATTTCATTCCTTTTATGGTTGAATAATACTACGTTGTATAGAATAATATTTCAATATATTGCATTTTGTTTATTAATCTGTCGATGGACAGAGGTTGTTTCTACTTTTTGGCTATTTCGAATAGTGCTGCCATGAAACAGTGTTCAAATATCTCAAGACCCTTTTTTTTTTTTTTAAATATTTTATTTATTTATTTGACAGACAGAGATCACAGGCAGGGAAAGAGGCAGGCAGAGAGAGAGGGGGGAAGCAGGCTCCCCTCTGAGCAGAGAGCCCGATGCGGGGCTTGATCCCAGGACCCTGGGATCATGACCCGAGCCGAAGGCAGAGGCCTTAACCCACTGAGCCACGCAGGCGCCCCGACCCTTCGTTTAATTCTGTTGGGTATGTACTTAGGAGCGGAATTGCTGGGTCATATGTGTTTTTTGTTTTTTAAGTTGTTTGACTATTGAGATGTACTTGAGCTTCTAGCTGAACCCTAACAAATATTAATGTAGTACATACGTAAATTGTCACGTAAGCAGTTCACTGATACGTACAACGCAGAGGTCCCCTGAGTACCCTCATCCTCCTGTTACCGAGGAGCAAACACCATCACCTAGTTGTAAGAGCCTGTTTAGCCAAAACAGCTCCAGCTCGGTTGAACAGCCATTTTGTTGTTTATGCAGTAAAACTTAAACTAACCCTGCCCCGCCCAGGGGACTTACTTAAAAGCAAGTCCGGGAAACCAGTCCCAGGTAACAGAGCCCAAATACAAGGGCGTGTCAGGCCAGGCGCAGACATCCAATCAGTGGCGCGTATCCTGTCTCCCTGGCTACCGAGGAGTGGGGCCCCGCCTTTTGGGCGCTGCTTCTGACCAAGGAGATAGGCTAGTTCAAATAGCTACTAGGGTAAATTGGAACACAATTGGCCACCCCTGTGTGACCTAGCCTGACTGTGCAGCTTTCTCTGTGTGTTACAATCTCATTGGCCACCTGTGTGTGGCCAGGCCCAACCACATGGCCTTTGCTCTATAAAAGTTAGTCTGTAAGGCAGGGAGGGGTCCCCTCTTTGTAAGAGGCCGCCCTGGCCCGTCACTTTGATTCTCCATGCTTGGCGCGAAATAAAGCTTTGCTTGACTTTTGCTTTGTATCAGTCTCGCTCCTTTGATTATGGACCCAACACTAGTATGATATATTTTTCTAGATATTTTTGTTGGTATGTCTGTAGGTACACTAATGAGTAGTTGCTTTTGTGATAAATTGTATCCCACGTGTATCATTCTCTTCCTTTTTTTTTTTTTTAAGATTTTATTTATTTATTTGACAGAGAGAGAGATCACAAGTAGGCAGAGAGGCAGGCAGAGAGAGGGGGGAAGCAGGCTCCCCGCTGAGCAGAGTCCAATGTGGGCTTCGATCCCAGGATCCTGAGACCATGACCTGAACCGAAGGCAGAGGCTTAACCCTCTGGGCCACCCAGGCACCCTCTCTTCCTTTTGTCTTCAGGTGTGACTTGACAGTCTTTCCATTACTGTATGTGTAATCAGGTGGCAAGAGTCATCTCACCAAATGCCAACAAGGCCAAGCTGTGGGTTCTATTCCAGTAAAGTCATTACTTTCAAAAAGGAGAAGAGCAAATCCACGCTTGTGAGATGAGTAAGGGAGGCGAGGACTGTGGCAGCTGTGTCAGGCCGAAGCTGACTGTGTGGTCAGAACACGTGGGGGAGGGGGGCAGAGGCTTCACTCTATGGTGCAGAATTCTGCTACTGCCTTTGTGGTTGGTTTTTTTTTTTTTTTTTTAAGATTTGTATTTATTTATTTGACAGAGATCACAAGTAGAAAGAGAAGCAGGCAGAGAGAGAGGGGGAAGCAGGCTCCCTGCTGAGCGGAGAGCCCAATGTGGGCTCGATCCCAGGACCCTGGGATCATGACCTGAGCTGAAGGCAGAGGCTTTAACCCACTGAGCCACCCAGGCGCCCCTGCCTTTGTGGTTTTAATCTCATTTCCTTTGGTGGCTTGATGTCCTCATACATTGTGTTGTGGACTGTTTTCTAGGTGTCTGCAGCCCTGGCTAGGAAGAAGGGGAAAGGCTTGCATAAAGACATGGCTATCTTTTGGCACAAGAAGAAAATAAGTGAGTTTGCAGTTCTTGGTATAGTCTCCGGTTCTCTGTGCACCACACCGTCCGAGCTGGGCCGGCTGGTGGTATATCCTGGGTCTCTGAGTGTCTCTGTGGGCTCCCCTTGAACTTCTTGTGACAATTAAGAGAGTATTAGTTTTTCAAACTGAGTAAAGTCCAGTGTCAAGTGATTTGTGGTTCATGAACTCTGTGCTCTTGTGTCCTCAGGTCCCAACAAGAAGCCCTTTTCCATGAAGGAGAAGAAGCCAGGTGACGGCGAAGCTGGCCAGGTCCCCGAGGACACAGCCTTTCAGCACTCTTCTCTTGGCAAGCCTGGGGTGAGGGCTGCAGCTGGCACCCTCCTGAACAAAAGGTGCGGCTGGTCCTTCCTGTCGGTTCTTCAGCTTCTGTGTGCTTGGCAGCCATCATGCCAGAGCATGGCAGGGAAGTGGATGGCACACTGACACTTGAGCAGGGGGAATGGGGCCCCGGGACATGGAGAGGAGGGCATGGTGGGAGGGCAAGGGGGGGACGGCTGGGCAGAGCCCCTGGGCTCCTCGCTTGTCTTGCTCAGTCCCGTGCCCACACGCTTCTCCCGGCCCCTGATGTGTGTCGGGTGGGAGCAGCTTTCCCCTGAAGAGGTCTCACTGGCTGTAATCAGGTGTTCCCAGTAGCTCCTTGTAGCAGTTTCCAGTATGACTTGCTGTAGATTCTGTTTATTACGGTGAGGCGTCTCCCTCGGCAGCGTGATGGCTGGGGAGCCAGGGGTCCGGCTCTCAGGTGGGAGTGGGCCCATGCTGTGTGCTTCACGTGGTCTCCCCGACTGAGTGGGACTCTGTTCCCAAAGGCCCCCTTCCCGTGTGACCCCACCTCCTTCTCACCGCGTGCTTCTGTTTGACCCGTCATGCGTTTTGGTTAGTATGTTGTTTCCTCACTGTTCATTTCACAACTAGCAGTGTAGCTGCTGATTTGTTTGTGCTTTTTCCTTTCCCGCTCAGCCAGTCGTATCTTCTTCAACACCAGAGTTCCCCGAATATTGAAAGCCAACCAGGAAGTGGGGAAGCTCAGAGACATTGCCCATTTCTGTTTAGTGTATTCTTCTACCGGAGTGAAGTGACGTATGAAAACATGTAGGCATGTGACTTCCTCCCGGTGTTAAAGTATTTCTTTTTTTTTAATCCCAAGCTGAATTTCATTGTTTTGAGATAGAAATCTACAGATACTCATTTCAGCTGTTTAAGTGGTCACATCTCATTTTTAAAAAGTATGAAGTATTTTTTTTTTAAGATTTTATTTATTTATTTTTGCGCCTGCATGAGAGAGAGATTGAGAGTGGGCGAGTGTGCATGAGCAGGGGGAAGGGCCAGAAGGAGCAGGGAGCCCGATGCAGGGCTTTATCCCAGGACCCAGGGATCATGACCTGAGCCGAAGGCAGACACCTAACCAACTGAGCCACCCAGGTACCTAAAGAGTATGGAATATTTTAAAATCCATACATGACAGGAGTATCTTTGTGCTCATCATTGGATTGTCAAGGCATGTCTCATGTGCATGCTTACAATTTGTCAGTTTTGGAGGAGCAGAATGGAAGCATTCAGAGTAGCAGTGGTAGAAGCACCTGATGGCTACAAGGCCCTTGATATGTTACTTTCTTTGTAGCTCTCCAGTGAAGAAGCCAAGTCTTCTAAAGACCCATCAGTTTGAGGGAGACCCTTTTGACTCGGGCTCCGAGGGCTCTGAGGGTCTCGGGCCATGTGTGTCGTCGCTTAGCACCCTGATAGGCACCGTGGCTGAGACTTCTGAGGAGAAGTACCGCCTGCTTGACCAGAGGGACAGAATCATGCGGCAAGGTATGGTCTGCGCATCTCAGCAGTGGTCCAGAGACCTGGCTAAGGTCATGATAAGGTCATTGTAGGACCTGTGAGGAGGCCGCACCCACTGCCCATGGGGCCCCACTGTCATTGAGTCCCTGGGTCCTTGAGCGCAATGCACAGAATCTTTGCTGTGTACTGGTTTCCCAAGGGGGTGGTGGACATGGACTAGAAGGCAGGTGTATCTTCAATTTTATTTTTGGAAGAAAATCTATAACTATTGAAAATCCGTAATTATTGATTCCATGCTAAAGTAAACATTTCAAGGGGCAATTTTTAGACATTCTGAAAGCACATATTAAACAAAAATCCAAATGTTTGGTTTGACAGAAATCTGCACAAATAAAACTTAAGAAACGTCAACCAAGGGGAAAAATCTGTAATTCATATCACAAAGGCCTGATTTCTCTGATACAGAAAGGACTATGGAAGTCATTGTGAAAAAGACCAGCCCAATAGAGAAATGAGTAGGGGATCAGAAGAGTTACAGAAAAGGAAGTACACCTGACCTTGACCAGCACAAGGCTTGGGGTGCCAGCGCCCTTGCAGTCAAAAAGCCACATAATAACTTTTGACTCTCTGAAAACTTAACTGCTAATAGCCTACTGCTGACTTACTCCTAACAGTCAGGTGACAAATATTTTGTGTGTTGTATGTTTCATATCCTACAATAAATTAAGCTAGAGAAGAGAAAATTTTATTAAAATGATAAGGAAGAGAAAATACGCTTACGGTACTGTGAAAAATCTGTGTATGAGTGGACCTGTGCGGTTCTGACCTGTGTTGTTCCAGGGTCAACTACGTCATGAATTGGTTTTTAAACATACAGAAAGGTGCTCACCCCACCACACAGAGTAATGCCAGTTACACCCACAGAGGGGGCCTCTCCCCTGTCGAACCATGATGATGCGTCCTTGAGCTGGCTGCAGATGGCTGCGCCCCCACGGAAAAGGGCAGGTCGGCAGTACCTTTCAGCCTTAGGGAAGCCTGTGCCTTTGTGTTTTTTTTTTTTTTTAAAGATTTTATTTATTTAGTTGACAGAGATCACAAGCAGGCAGAGAGGCAGGCAGAGAGAGAAAGGGGGAAGCAGGCTCCCTACCAAGCACAGAGCCGGAAGCGGGGCTCGATCCCAGGACCCTGGGATCATGACCTGAGCCGGAGGCAGAGGCTTTAACCCACTGAGCTACCCAGGCGCCCCAAGCCTGTGCCTTTGACCCAGCATCCCATGTGCAGGAAATCTGTCCTGTAGGCAGTCCCGTGTGTGTGTGAGTGTGTGTGTGTGTGTGTGTGTGTGTGGTGTGGGCACACGTGTTTCACACACAAGGTTGTTTGGGATGACAAAGATTGGGAATTGACTATCCACATTGCGAGATTCTAAACAGCCTGAGAGAAGACTGGGGTTTCTTTATGGAAAAAAATGTAGATATATTATGAAGTAGAAAATCATAGTGTGGAAGTATGTAGCATGCTACGTTTGTGTATACATAAGGGGGGGCATGTGCATGTCCATGCACGCATGAGTGTCCTTGCCTGCATGTACACGAAGTAGGCTTGGAGGATGGAAGGATCTGTTCACCTGGATTGGAGAGGGAACAAGGTGCAGGGTAGGGAGGGTTCTATTTTAACATTTTTATACCTTTGGAATATAACTCATGTGCATATATTACCTATTCAAAAAAGAAGTATTTGGTTAATTTTTAAGAAGTAGGTGCAATGACCACAAATGAAAGGAGAAACTATTTGTGCTTTCCTTTGTAAAGTTTTTTGCATTTTTAAAAAAATATTTTATTTATTAGAGAGAGAGTGAGTGAGCGAGAGAAATGGAGAAGGGGGAGCAGCAGAGGGAGAGAGAGAAGCAGAGTCCCCACTGAGCAGGGAGCCCGACATGGGGCTTGATCGTAGGATCATGACCTGAGCTGAAGGCAGATGTTTAACTGACTAAGCCAGCCAGGAACCCCTGCAAAGTTTTTCTTATATTAAATTTTAGCTGTAGGGTTTTACCCTTTCTAGAAGCCATGAATAAGTGGAGTAGTCACAGTGCTTCCTTAACATGGTAGTAAAAGCTGCTATTCTGTTGTGTCACTGACCTGGTGATTTTTATATTCCAGATAAAATTAGTATGGATTGAAATTTTTCAAGATAAAAATGTGTGTATTTTAAGCTTGATGTTGTTGTAGTTCATCTCACTTAAAAGATACTGTTGGAACTGTTCAACCCCGTAGGCAGTAAGACTAGTTTACTCAGGACCCAGGCTCTCTTAGGTGCTCTTGTACGTAGGTGATTCTCACC
This sequence comes from Taxidea taxus jeffersonii, assembly GCA_003697995.1. Taxonomy (NCBI): domain Eukaryota; kingdom Metazoa; phylum Chordata; class Mammalia; order Carnivora; family Mustelidae; genus Taxidea; species Taxidea taxus. Next base: position 8,297 of record RCUC01085555.1, read on the forward strand.
ACAGCACCAACAGGCTGGAACGGAAGCGATGAAGTACTGAGTGAGAGAGCCAGTGTGTTTGGGATGTTTACAGTTGGCAAATTGATCTTTTTAACAAACATACCACAGCACGACTGTTTATTGTTCAGGCCACTACGGAGCCATGGACAGCGATGTCTGCCGCCCCCGACCCGCCACCCGTGTCGTGTAGTGTGGGCCTATGGCTGTGGCAAGGCGATGAGGCCACCGAGTGCCCTGGTGCCTGACGGGATAGGCCATGCCTCCCTCTCTCTAGGCCTAGTGTTTTACTTTGTCATTTGTGTGTGGCGTTTGCCTTTACTTCTATTTTTCCTTTTTTTTAAAAGATTTTATTTATTTACTTGACAGACAGATCACAAGTAGGCAGAGACAGAGACGGAGAAGCAGGCTCCCCGCTGAGCAGAGAGCCCGATGCGGGGCTCGATCCCAGGACCCTGAGACCATGACCCGAGCCAAAGGCAGAGGCTTAACCCCTGAGCCACCCAGGTGCCCCTCTATTTTTCCTTTTATCATCCTAGTAACTGTGTGATTCATTCTTACTTTTTACTTGTCCTTTAGCTCGGGTGAAAAGAACTGATCTGGACAAAGCGAGGACTTTCGTTGGGACGTGCCCAGACATGTGTCCTGAAAAGGAGCGGTACATGCGGGAGACCCGGAGCCAGCTGAGCGTTTTTGAAGTGGTCCCAGGGACTGACCAGGTGGAGCCCCGTGTCCCCCTGGGGTTCCTCTCTACACCCCTGTCCGTATTTGGTGGAGGTGGGCTATATGGGAGCGGGGGCTTATTCTTTTATAATTTCAGTACACATTGGTACTTGATTTGGGCATTTACCTTTTGAGAGGGCGGCAGGGATTTAGAGAGTGGCTGCTACGGACATTCACATTAAAGAGCTGGTACTGTGAGGCGTGCGCGGACACTTGCAGAGGCCGACCGGACCCCAGGGTACTCAAGGCTTAGCTGTACATGCAGATTTGTGTCACAGATTATAAGTTTCTTTTCATTTCTTTTTCCTTTTCACAGTTTTCTTCCTGTTTGTGTTTTGCATAGGTGAGATTATGGTCTAGATGCAATTCTGTATGAATCCTTTTCACCTAAGTTTTATTACTTTTTCTTTTCTGAAAAACTCTGTCAGCATTTTTAAAATGACAGCACTTTATTGATTATGAAGCTCTGTCAAAACTTCCCATTTTGCAATGACTAGATACTTAAATTTTACTAATAATTCTGTTGGGCATAGTGTATGTAGCGAGTCTAAGGTATGTAGATTATTTTCTTCTGATAGGTCCTAAGAATTAAGTTCCTACGTTGGAGGGTGTGACCTTTCTTCAGGTTCCTGAATATATGTGTGCCAGTGCATGTTCCCAAATTGTTTCCCAGGAAATCTGCATCATTTTAGATCCTTTTTTCTCTTTGTTAATTTTACTTGAGGCCTTCTCTCTTGGTGGGTTTTTTTTTTAAGATCTTATTTTTATTTTTTTAAAGATTTTATTTATTTATTTGACAGAAATCACAAGTAGGCAAAAGGCAGGCAGAGAGAGGAGGAAGCAGGCTCCCCACTGAGCAGAGAGCCCGATGCAGGGCTCCATTCCAGGACCTTGAGATCATGACCTGAGCCGAAGGCAGAGGCTTTAACCCACTGAGCCACCCAGGCACCCCTAAAGATCTTATTTTTAGCTAATGTCTACATGTACCCAGCATGTGGCTTGAACTTATAATTCTGACATCGAGGGTCACATGCTCCATGGACTGAGCCAGCTCGGGTGCCCGTGGCTGGTGGTTTTAAGTTGCCCTTACCCAATGTGGGGATTCCAGCTGGGCAGGATATCACAGCAGAGGCTCCTGTTCTAGGAGACAGTGATGCTGGCTTGCAGTGGATGCCCAGGGCTCGGTCCTGTAGATGTCTTGGCTTCTGTCCTTGGCCACATGTCTTCAGTTTACTTTTGCATGTGGGACAGCTCCAGGCCTGTGCGCACAGCTCTCCTGACTCTGTGAGGCCCCTGCTGCTGTTTCCATTTCCTTTCTAGTATGTGTAGAGTTAACTTTGGTGTTTGAGTGTGGCTAGAGTCTGTTACGGTGCTTCAGAGTTCTTTACCTGTCACACCTCTGCCCTTGGAGCCATGCAGGTGTATCTGTACTTACGTTCCTTCTTTTTAAAAAATTTTTAAGTAATCTCTGCATCCAGTGTGGGGCTTGAACTCACAACCCCGAGATCAAGAGTTTCACGCTCCACTGACTGAGCCCGCCAGGTGCCCCCACTGACATTACTTCTGCATCTTCGCTCCTTGTTGTATTCTCCAGAAACAAGTTCCTCGTTTGTTTCTGAGTTTTGATAAGCTATCTAGCTGATCTCCCGCTGCCTGATGTCGTCTCAGCCACTTCTCTGCCATCTTGACTCCTCCCTGTTTTTGAATTTTGATCATTACTTTCAAACAGAAGTTTCACATTTTAAAATTGTATTCTGTGTTATTGATGTTGTGTGAGTATGTGGGAGAGTGCCCTCCTCATTTTAAGGCACAGCTGTGGGGAGGCTGGCCCAGCACCTGACACCCCGCTGTTTGCCCCAACTGCGTGTCCCCAGGTGGACCATGCGGCAGCTGTGAAGGAGTACAGCCGCTCCTCCGCTGATCAGGAAGAGCCCCTTCCGCATGAGCTGCGACCCTCAGCAGTGCTCAGCAGGACCATGGACTACTTGGTGACTCAGATCATGGACCAGAAGGAGGGCAGCCTGCGGGACTGGTATGACTTCGTGTGGAACCGCACACGGGGCATACGGAAGGTATCAGCCGCTTCTAATCAGAAAATTAGAAAATGCATGTGAATTCCAAAGTTGAAGCAAGATCTCTTTTCATTTTACTCATTTACTCAGTTACAGTTCATCTGTATAAAAAAAATGCTATTATTTAAGATTATTACAAGTCCTGGTAAAATGTGCTTCATGGGCTTTGTTTGAAATTGATATGTGAGCAATTCAGGTAATCATGGTTCTTCTAATAGTTTGTTCCCAATGCATGGAAATAAAATGCGTGAAATCTGTGTATACAAGACACATGTTTGTAAGGTGTGTATGTATGTAATACTCCCTCTTGCTTGTGGCCAGGACATCACACAACAGCACTTGTGTGACCCTGTGACGGTGTCTCTGATTGAGAAGTGTACCCGGTTCCATATCCATTGTGCTCACTTCATGTGTGAGGAGCCTATGTCCTCCTTTGACGCCAAGATCAACAATGAGAACATGACCAAGTGCCTTCAGAGTTTGAAGGAGATGTACCAAGACCTGAGAAACAAGGGTGTGTTCTGTGCCAGTGAAGCCGAGTTCCAGGGGTACAATGTTCTGCTCAATCTCAACAAGGGGGACATCCTAAGGTAAACTTTCAAATTTAGAAGCTAGTCTAAGCTGTGTGAAAAGGCAGGGTTTTATTTTTTTTTTAAGACTTTTTTATTTATTTAAGATTTAATTCATTTATATGAGAGAGGGTGTGTAAATGAGCAGAGGGGAGGGTAGGGGAGAGGGAGAAGCAGACTCCCTGCTGAGCAGGGGGCCGGATACGGGGCTCTCTCCCTGGACCCTGAGATCAAGACCTGAGCCAAAGGCAATTGCTTAACCTACTGAGCCACCCAGGTGCCCCTCCCCTTTTAAAAAAGATTTTATTTATTTAGAGAAAGCATGTAAGCAGGGGGAGGGGCAGAGGGGAGAGGGAATCTCCAGCAGACTCCCTACTGAGCGGGAGCCCAAGCATGGTTCAATCTCACCGCCCTGCGATCACAACTGGAGCCAAAACCAAGTCAGGTGCTGAATCAACTGAGCCACCCAGGAGCCCCAATAGGCTTCTCTCTTGAGTGATTGAGGCAGCGCTGTTCATTTACAAAGTAAAACAAAGTTAAATTTTTTTTTTTTTTTTAAGATTTTATTTATTTATTTGTCAGAGAGAGAGCGAGAGCAAGCACAGGCAGACAGAGAGGCAGGCAGAGGCAGAGGGAGAAGCAGGCTCCCTGCCAAGCAAGGAGCCCGATGTGGGACTCGATCCCAGGACGCTGGGATCATGACCTGAGCCAAAGGCAGCTGCTTAACCAACTGAGCCACCCAGGCGTCCCTAAATTTTGTTTTTTAGATGTCATCACCATCAAAAACAGCTGGCAGTCATTTGGCATTAAAGTAATTCTTTGATAATCAATTCTTAAATTGATTATTAATTGCATTTGTTTATTTACCATCTTTTTTTTTTTTTAAGATTTTATTTATTTATTTAACAGACAGAAATCACAAGCAGGCAGAGAGAGAGGGAGAGCAGAGGAAGCAGGCTCCCTGGCTGAGCAGAGAGCCCAGTGTGGGGCTCGATCCCAGGACCCTGAGATCATGACCTGAGCTGAAGGCAGAGGCTTTAACCCACTGAGCCACCCAGGCGCCCCTATTTACCATCTTTTTAGAGAGCACTGCTGTTCCCAGTCCAGCTCAAGCGCGGCAGCCTTAAAGTTAGCGAGCTGAGTAGAATGGCATATGTCATCATAAGTCCCTCTTTCTCAGTATGGTTAAACTTTAGTTTTTTTTAAAGTCACCTCTATTTTCATGGACATTTTGTCTAATTAAAAATAAAATTGAGGGTGCCTGGCTGGCTCAGTCAGTTGAGCATCCAACTCTTGATCTCAGCTTAGGTCTTGATCTCAGGGTCGTGAGTTCAAGGCCCCTGTTGGGCTCCATGCTGGGCCTGGAGCCTACTTAAAAAAGATGGAAAAGAGGAAAAATAAGATTCTAACCCTTTTGTCTCCTTTAATTAACAGAGAAGTACAACAGTTCCATCCTGCTGTTAGAAATTCCTCCGAAGTGAAATTTGCTGTTCAGGCCTTTGCTGCATTGAACAGTAATAATTTTGTGAGATTTTTCAAACTGGTCCGGTTGGCTTCTTATCTGAATGCTTGTCTTTTACACTGTTACTTTAATCAGGTGAGTAACGTAGCTATACTTGAAGAATTGGAAGAAACCAGATCGTTACTTGTGGTGCTTGGTATTTTTGCAGTCCCAAGTTCGCTCTCGTGTAAGCACTGCAGCAGCTCCCTGAGGGGGCTGCCGGCATTACCTTGTGTCACAGCGGCTGGCACCATGGGCCACTGATGGAAGAGGCCATGAGATGGAAAATACTGTTGCTAGGTTCAGATTGGAGAAATATCTTTAGAATGATAGGACTTGTGTTTCAGCACTATCATTTTCTTGGAAACAAACCAAAAATCAAATTTTGCACATATAAAGTCCCTGACTTAAAAATTCTTAAGTGTTATTAATCTAAATTTTTGGAGTGAACCTGATGATGCTGAATCCGTTTCAATAAATACCTTAAGGACCTGCTCCTTGTTGAGGACTGTGCTGTACCCTGGGTTGCAAACCTCAGGTACTGTGCAAACCAGGTCTAACCTGGTGCTTTACATAGAGTCTGAATGCCTGGCCTCAGAATTCCCCAAGTCAGGTCTTCAGCCCTAGCCCCCTTACGGCGCATGCACTGTGCTGCCCCCAGCTGCAAGGGGTCGGCTGGGTGGGGAGGAGGCTGCCGGGGTGGAGGGGGAGGTGAGTCTTAGGACCTGGCCAGCTGGTTCAGTGACTTCAGGTTGTTTTTCTTTGGTCACACATCAGGTCCTTTGGTAAACAGTGACTGAGCCCATGGTCATAGCCCAGGCAGAGGGTCTTCTTAAAGTTTATTCATTGTCCTGAGAATTGCCAACAGCAATGACATTGTGGAAAAAATGAAAAGATTTTTAATAATGTGCCATGTGGGGAACTCTGTACATGCAATAAATAAAACTGATAGTTAATATTTTCAGAATGATTATGTAATATTCTTAGAAAGTTAGCCATTTGTGCCTGTTTTAATAATGTGAAACAAAAAAGACATCTAAATGCTTTAGAGAAATGAAGTGTTTGACATGGGCCCAAAGTTTCCCACCTGCTATGATGCTTCCTGTCCCTCCAACCCCAGCACAGTCCTGCCTCAGGGCCTTTGCATGTGCTGTTGTCGCTGCTGTTCTTTATCCTCACAGAGCCATATGGAGCTCACCTTCTTCAGGCCTTGGCTTGCCTGCCACCTCAGAAGAGTCCCGCCCCCCGCCTGCCTGCCCTCCTCCTCTGCCTTCCTCTGTTGCACTGTCACCATTAAATGTACTGTGTATTTCACAGGTTCATTTTGTTCATTGTTGGTCTCTCCCTAACACATCAGGTCTGGGGGCAGAGATTTTGCTTTGTTCATTGTTGTGTGCTCCGCGTTAACAATGCCAGGCGAGAAGTAAATACTCAATAAATACTGTTAGAATTAACACTGCAAGAGGATGCAAGGGGTTGCCCAGAGTCCTGGCACCCAAATGCAATTTTTGTTACTGTTTTCCTGTCTTCTGTTTTTAAAGCACTTGTTAGGAATTTCATGCCATTTCTGCATTTTTCCATGGCGCTCTTTCATCTCTGATGATTTTTAATATCACAGAGCTTTGTGTTGAGTGGATGGTACACAGTGGATCTTCCACATGTCCTGCTGATGGATGATTTGTCTTCTAGGGTTTCTTTCTTTATTTTGTTTGTTTTTAAAGATTTTATTTGCTTGTCAGAGAGAGAGCATGCACGTGCCACACAAAGTAGTGGGGATGGCAGGCAGAGGGAGAAGCAGACGTCCCGCTGAGCAGGGAGGCTGATGCAGGCCTCAGTCCCAGGACCCTGGGATTGTGTCCTGAGCCGAAGGCAGACACTTAACCGACTGAGCCCCCCTGGTGTCCCAGGGTTTCCTTCATGGCCTAACCGTTCTTGTGTATGAGACTGACTGTTTCACTTGCATTTTGGGGCATCTTCTGCTGAGCAAATGCCCTGATGATTGCTAAGCCTGGGCCTCTTAGTACTGGATTGCTTTCCAGAGGGACTGAGCTATAGCAGGACCCTGTCCCCCACGGTGCCATTTTGTGGTCATGGAGACTGGCTCCTTAACATTACAGTGATGGCTTCTCTCTTCAGATCCGCAAAGATGCTCTCCGAGCGCTCAACATCGCGTACACCGTGAGTACGCAGCGCTCCACTGTCTTTCCCCTGGACAGCGTGGTGCGCATGCTGCTGTTCAGAGACGGTGAAGAGGCCACAGACTTCCTGAACTTCTATGGTCTCACCGTCTCTGAGGGGTAAGAGCAGAGGGTGGCTGCGGGACTTCTTTCTCTCTCTCTCTCTCTTTTTTCTCTTTTAATTCTGATAAAAGGCTGGGAAGTGCCATCTACATGCCAGGCCCCAGAGAGGGCCTATTCCATGTGCTGCCTCCCTGGGGTGCAGGTGAACACAGCGAGGCTCAGAATGGTTGGGGAGCAACCCCAGATCAGAGACTGCTCGTTAGTGGGTTACATTCAGACCTATTTCTTTGCAATTCCAAAATCAGTGCTTTTCACAAGTTACTGAAGAAACTAAAGGTAAAGGATAGGTTCTTCCTTATTCTTTCTTTCGAACATGGCTTCTGCAGGCCAGTGACTACCACTGCCCACCTGTCGTGGCCCAGACAGGGACTGGTGGGTAAGGCCAGGAGCTTCTCTGGTGCTTGGAGTCAGTGTTTTGAGAACCTGATGAAACTCGTGGACCCTCTCCCAGTAAATGGCACCGTAACGTGCACCATGTCTTGTTCCAAATTGCTGTTTCTTTGACTCTTCCCTCCTCTTAACTCCTCATTGCCAGCCCCTTCCTGTAGGCCAGTCCTCACAGAAACATGTGGCTTTGGAATAAGACAGGAACACGCGGGTGTGTGTTGCACGTATGGCTGTGTACAAGTAGGCCAGGAGGCTCCCATGTCATAAGGAAACATCCAGGCTGGCAGCCGTGGGTACTGTGGGCTGGGACACCAGATTGGCCTCTGCTGCTTCCCTCTTCATTTACATACGGTTGTGGGGTGACCCGGTGATGGGGACAGGGCTTCCAGCATTGCTGCTGGGAGCCGAGAAGGTGAAGGTAGGCTTCTCACCTATGTGACGCTTCTCTGGGTTCTCTGTGGTCTGGGTAGCTGTGTCGAGTTGAACCGGTCCTCGTTCCTGGAACCAGAGGGGTCGTCCAAGGCCAGGAAGTCAGTGTTCATTACCAGGAAGCTGAGTGTGTCGGTTGGGGAGATCGTGAATGGAGGGCCGTTGCCCCCCGTCCCTCGCCATGCTCCCGTGTGCAGCTTCAACTCCCAGAACAAGTACATCGGGGAGAGCCTGGCCGCAGAGCTGCCTGTGGGCACCCAGAGACCCAACTTGGACACAGTAGGTGAGAAGCTGCCGTCGTGTGAGGGAACTAGCCTTGCCCCTCCAGAAGCCTCGCCGGAGCTAGGGGCATCTGGTTGGTTTTGTGGGTTGGGCGGGGTTGGTGGGTAATTGCTCTGTGCTCAGATATTCCTGCCCCTTAGAGGGCCTCAGTCGCACTTGGTTCCCACGGGTGAGGCACACATTGTCCCCTCGGACGTCGCTCGGGAGGGTGGCTAGCCCTGAGGGTCACTGGGGGTGCCTGGGGGTTGTCTTAAGTGACCTCACTTGCCCGTTCCCTTCCAGGTGGGGGGAAAGGAGAGGCACGTGGGGCGGAAGCAGATGTACCGGCAGCCGCTCTGCTCCAGCAGCCCCTTCCCAGTGCCGCGCCCGCGCCGGCGTCTCTGCCTCACGTCCCGGCCCCGGCCCCGAGCACAGCGCCTGGCCTCTTCCAGCCCCCCGCGCAGCCCCCTGCGCAGCCCGAGTTGCTTCCTCCGAGGCCTGCGCCTTCGTACTCAGACGCGGTAAGGAATCTTCCAGATTAGGGCTCCGAGGGCTGTGCAGGCGTCCCCAGTAGTGTCTGATGTCCAGTCTGACCATTGTCTGTAGATCGAACCCACGGAGCTGCTTGCGCTGTGGCTCTCAAGTGTTCTGAGTGCCAGCTGGGGCGGCTTGAGCCTTTGTCTTTCCGACAGGGTGCCTGGGGCCCTGAGCTTGGGGAGGCCCTGCAGCAGGCCTCCTCGCTTGTGGCCTGTGTCTGCTCGAAAGGGCTGCAGCTCGGACTTTGGAGGAGGCGTGGAAGGGTTCTCGTGGACATAACGTGAGGGCTGAAGGAAGTCCTGCCTTGCACTGACGGCTCTGCAGACACGTGGGTCTCTGTGGGCCCCCCTCAGCCCTGTGGAGTGGGCTGTGTTGCCTGGTCTCCCACGAGGGGTCCAGGGAGAGGCCCTGGCTGCAGTCCCTTAGCTGCAGGTGGTGGGGCTGGGGCCAAGCCCCCAGGCCAGTGCAGAATCCCCGTCTGCGTTGCTGTCATCAGAGCAGCACTCGTCGCTTCCTGTCCCAGTGCCACATGGCACCGCTGATGCGTCTGCTCCGGGTGGTGTTCTGCACTGCTCATGGGAGAGCCAGTAGACGTGTGGCGGGGGACATGTGGGGCCCTAGGCGGCCCTGTGTGCCCACTGATGGGGTTGACCAGGGCCCGTCGCCACGCAGGTTGTGGGATCGGGCTCGCCACCCTGCTGCTTGGGCAGGGGCTAGGGCGTTAAGGAAGCCTGAGGCGGTTGTGAAGAGCGGCTAGAGAAGCCGACCGCGTTTGATGTGGTGTGGGGGGCAGCGTGGGGTGGTGTCGAGCAGGCAGCAGGCTTGCCCTGGCCTCTTCCAGAAGGTTCTCTCTGTTCATTAGCGGGAAACCTTTCCAGATGCAGCGTGGCTGATTCCCACATGAGGACTGTCAGATGCTCTCAGACAGCGTCCACTGATGCGGCTGTGAAGGGATGTTTTTGCCCTGGGGCAGGGGATGCTCCGTGGGACCATCTTGGGTTCTGTGCAGGTTTCCAGTACTGTTGGGCTGTAGGGCTGGATTGTTCGATTTTAGGCTCAGCCCGGATCGAGGCAGTGTTTCTCACTGGCAGCGCGCTGACCCCTGTCTGTCCTCTCCTTAGGACCTGGCTCAGGTGGTGGATGAGCTCATCCAGGAGGTTCTTCAGAGGGATTGTGAGGAGGTTGGTGCTGCTGGGGCGGCCTTCGCGACCACAGCTCTGGGGTGAGTGCAGGGCCCCACCGGTTCCGAAGCTGTCGGCCTGCTGGGGGCATTCCCTGTCCCCGTGTTTCTCTTTAGAGAGCTGCTGTCGCGGCTGCTCATTTGTACAGGCTTAACTCTTGGTCCTGTCCTCTAGGCAGGTCCGATTGTTCGTGTTCCTGACCTTCTCTTTGTCATTGGCACGGAGTTTCTGTTTGTGTGTGCTTTTTGAGCAAGGTTAGGGTTATTAAAGTTGTAAGTTACGCGTTTTATAGCATAATGGAATTTCTCTGGAGATTACAAACTGCAGTTACACATTTCATATATCTGATTCTGTCTAATATCGTAAAGATCTAATCTTAATAAATTTAATAATCGGAATTTCTCTAAGACTTAAACAACTTACTAATTGATTTAGTAAATCAGAATATTTCAAGGATTTCAAACATGTTTTAAAAACCCTATTACACATGAAATCACACAGTGATTAAGAACATAATTGCATCTGTATAAATGCAGGTGACTCAAAAGGGCTACTCTTATCGATAGGTCTGATGGATTTTCTTATACTGGAGTCAGCAGGGAGCCCGATCCTAGGACCCTGGGATCATGACCTGAGCCCAAGGCAGACGCTTAACCGACTGAGCCACCAGGCACCCTAAAATTTTTTAATAGTAGTCATCAGAACGAGTGCCGAGTGCTATTTTGTAGTTTTGGTTTGCGTTTCCCTAATGACTAATGATGTTAAGCCTGTTTTCTGGTGCTTATTTGCCTTTTGTGTATCTTCTTTGGAGAAATCTATATTCCAAGTCCTTTGCCCATCTTTGAATTGGTTTTTGTTGTTGAGCTTGTAGGAGTTTGTCTATTTCTGGATAATTAATCCTCTTCTGCTTGGGAATGTCTTTTCGGTTTGGTTTGTCTTTTCACTCTCTTGATAGTGAATCAAGTGAACACTCTCTTGATAGTGTCCTTAGATGCACAGAAGTCTTTAAAACTTATGTAGTCCATTTTATCTAACTGTTCTTTCGTTGCCTGTACTTCTGGCTTCATATTTAAGAAAGTGCTAAGTCCAAAGTTATGAATATTTTCCTGTGTTTTCTTCTAAGAAAATGATAGTTTTTAACTCTTAAGTTTAGGTCTTTGATCTATGTTGGTTTCATTTTAACGTGTACGATAAAGATTCAACACCATTCTTTTGTATATATTCTTTGTGTTTTGAAATCACCATCTTTGCCTCTTTGAATGGTCTTGGCACCCTTGTTGGAAATCAACTGGTCATATACATGAGAGTTTCCTTCTGAATTCTCTCTGTTCTACTCTGTTGGTCCATATGTCTTTCTTTATGCCAGTACCACATCGTTTTGATTGCCATAATTTTGTAGTAAGTTGTAGTAAGTGTTGACGTCACAAGGCATGAGTCCTTCAACTTTGTTTCTCCTTTTCAAGATTGTTCTACTGTTTGATGTCCCTTAAAATTCCATATAAATTTTATGATGAGTTCTTCTTTTTCTTTTTTTCTGAGGGAGGGAGTGAGCTACGGTGGGGAGTGTAGAGGGAGGGAGGGAGAGAATCTTAAGCAGGCTTCATGCCCAGTGCAGAGACTGACCTGGAGCTGGATCTCATGACCATGAGATCATGATGTTACCTGAGCTGGAATCAAGAGTTGGATGCTTAACTGACTGAGCCAGCCAGGTGCCCCTGGGATGAGTTTTTCTATTTCTGCAAAATGCTTCTGGGATTTTGATAGTGATTGCATTGAATCTATAGATTGCTTTGGGTAGTACTGACATCTTAACATTAAGTCTTCCAGACTAGGGGTGCCTGGCTGGCTCAGTTGGTAGAGCATGTGACTCTTGATATTGGGGTTGTGAATTTGAGCCCCATGTTACTTAAAAAAAAAAAAGTCTTCTAGTCTATCCACATGGGTTGTCTTTCCATTTGTTTAGGTCATCCTTAATTTCTCTCAGCAGTGTTTTCTGCTTTTCACTGTATAGGTCTTTCATCTCCTTGGTTAAATTTATTACTAATTGCTTTATTCTTTTCAGTGCTATTTTAAATCCAGTTGTTTGCTTAATTTCACTTTTAGAATGTTCATTGCTAGCATATAGAAATACTAATTTTTTTCAAAGATTTTTATTTGTTGATTTGAGAGAGAGAGACAGTGGTGGGGAGGAGCAGAAGGAGACACAGACTCCCCACTGAGCAGGTAGCCTGAAACAGGGCTCCATCCCAGGACCCCGAGATGATGATCTGAGCCAAAGGCAGGTGTCCACAACCAACTGAGCTACCCAGGAACCCCTGATTTTTTTTTGATCCTTATATTTCAATCTTGTTAAACTTGTTAGTTCCAATAGGTTTTGAGCAGAATTCTTAGGATTTTCTATATACCAGATCATGTCCTCAATGAATAGATAATAATTTTTTTCTTCCCTTATAATTTGGATGTTTTTTATTTCTCTGACTTCCAATGTAGTACTGAATAGAAGCAGCAAAGAAGTCATCCATGTCTTTTTCCTGGCTTAAGAGGAAAAGCTTTCAGTCTTTCACATCTGAATATGTTAGCTATGGTTTTTTCATATATAGGCTATCTCATGTTTAGAAAATTCCCTTCTGTTTCTAGTTTTTTGAGTGCTTTTATCATGAAATGGGGCTGAATTTTGTCATATGCTCTTTCTGCATCAATTGGGATGATCGTGTGAGTTTTTTCCCTTCAGTTTATTTATATGTTTGTATTACATTGTTTTTCATTTGCTGAACTATCCTTGCATTCTAGCGATAAATCTCATTTGGTAATTTTATATAACCCTTTAAATATATTGTTGAATGTTGGTTTATTGGTATTTTGTTAAGGATTTCCGTATTAGTGTCCTTCAGGGATATTGGTCTGTGGTTTTCGTACAGTGTGTGTCTAGTTTTGGTATCAGTGTATCAGTTCGGGGCAATGCTGGCTTCACAGAAGTGTTTGTAAGTGTTTCTTCCTCTTCTTCCTCTTCAGATTTTTAGAACCATTTGAGAAGGGTTGGTGTTAGTTCTTCCATAAGTGTTTGATACAATTTGGCAGTGAAGCCATCTGGTTCTTGACTTTTCTTTGTTGGGAGGGGTTTTCGAATACTGAGTCAATCTTTTAAGTTGTAGGTCTATTCAGATTTTCTATTTCTACATGAGTCAGTTTTGATAGATTATGTGTTTTAGACACGAGCTTAATTTTTATGTTAAAGCCAAATACAAATTTTTTTCGCCAACATTAAGTTTAGTTATGTGACTTGCTTGCCTTTTGTTTGTGTATTTGGAATGATACCCCCTTTTCTCTGCCTAGCGTTTCCAATGCTGCTATGGAGGAGCTATTAACAGCTGCAGCCGCCAGCATTTTGAGGCACATAGCCGTGGAAGAAGTGACTAAGGAAAGGGAGCGAAAGGAGGAGGAGAGGCGGCAGGCTGAAGAGGAGAGGTGAGCGTGTGCACGAGGTCAGAGCGTGTGGACACAGGACGGAACCCACCCCGGCCTGGGGTGCTCTTCTGGTGTCCACGATGCTGGCGGCAGACCCCCGGTTCGCCCGGCGCCCTCCTACACGGCAGCCCCGGGCACGGGTGGGGGTCGGGGCCACACCCGCCTCGGGAGCAGCAGCCTTCCCCGCAGCTGGAGTTGGGGGCACGGGTGGCAGTCGGGGGAGCTGGAGGGTGCGTGGCTGTGCGGCTCGTCTGTTGGGATCAGAGGAGCGGGCTTGCCGGCTGAGGCAGCGCAACTCAGATCCCGACTTCTGAGGGCAGGGAGAGCGTTGACACTTATTTTTATTCTTAAACATTACCCTTGTGCTTTTGTTTTCTTTTACCCTCAGGCTGAGACAAGAGAGAGAACTGCTGTTAACTCAGCTGAGCCAGGGCCTGGCAACAGAGCTGACGGAACTCGTCATGACAGAATGCGTGAGGGAAACCTGCTCCGAGGAGCTGAAGTAAACGGAGGGCTGGTTTCTTGTCGTTCAGGGCTGTGGGGGGCAGAGAAGTGGGTTACTGAGGCACTGCGGCCAGCCTGGTGCAGTTCAGGCTGGCTGTGTTTCACTTTGACAAGGAACTTACCTTTCGAATGGCCACACAGTAAGACGCCATCCCTGTTCTTGGGCGTGTGCCGCCTCCGGGAGGGCCTCCCTTCTACTCCGGACCTCGTGTGGCTCCTGCTCTGGTTGGGCCGAGTGTCCACCGGCAAAATAATCCATTGGTATCTTCTACGCTCCGAGGTACTTACTGTTAGCTTTTCTCTAGTAGAAGATTTTTCTTTCATATGTTAAAAGATTTCTTTGAGGTATCTCATTTAAGAATTTTAGTAACTACTTTTTTTTAAGTTGAAGTATAATGAACATGAGTATCGTATTAGTTTCTGGTATACAGCATATTTATTCGAAAGTTCTATACATTATTCAGTGTTCACCATGATAAGTGTAGTCACCACCTGTCACCGTATGACATTGTTACAGTGTTTATTAGTCACTCTTCCCTGTGCTGTACTTTTCATCTCTGTGACTTACCTGGTGTTTGCCTGGAAGTTTGTGTGTCTTACTCCTCTTCATCTATTTCACTCTTTACCCGCCTACCTACCTCCACTCTGGCAACCACCAGCTCTCTGGATTTAAAATCTGTTCTTGTTTATTCTTTTGTTCTGTTCTTGAGATTCCACGTGTAAGTCGAATCATATGGTATTCGTCTTTTTCTGTCTTATTTCCCTTAGCACGTTATTCTCTGTGTCCATCCATGTTGTTGCAAATGGCAAGATCTCATTCTTGTTTGATGGCTGAGTAGTATTCCATCACACACACACACACACACAAACACACCATATTTTTATTTATTTACGTATCTGCGGATACTTAAGTTTCTTCTGTATCTTGGCTACTGTACATAATGCTGTTATAAACATAGGGTGCATATAACTTTTCAAATTAGGTTTCAGTTTCTTTAGGCAAATACGCAGTAGTAGAATTACTGGATCATATGGCGTTTTAAGTTTTAATTTTTCTTTTTTTTTTTTTTTTAAAGATTTTATTTATTTATTTGACAGACAGAGATCACAAGTAGGCAGAGAGGCAGGCAGAGAGAGAGAGGAAGGGAAGCAGGCTCCCTGCTGGCAGAGAGCCCGATGTGGGGCTCAATCCCAGGACCCTGGGATCATGACCTGAGCCGAAGGCAGAGGCTTTAACCCATTGAGCCACCCAGGTGCCCCAAGTTTTAATTTTTCAAGGAGCCTTCATACTGTTTTCCACAATGGTTGTACTAATTTACATTCCCACCAATAGTAGACAAGGGTTCCCTTTTCTCCACATCCTAGATAACATTATTATTTCTTGAAATATTAATAACATTAATTACGTTAATATTTCATTATTATTTCTGGATAAAAAAATTATTTCTATTTGATTCCAGCCATTCTGACTGAGGTTGTTTCTCTTTATGGTTTTAATTCACAATTTCCCTGATGATTAGTGATGTTGAGCATCTTTTCGTGTGTTTGTTGGACATATATATGTCTTTGGAAAATGTCTGTTCAGGTCTTCTGCCTGTCAGGTCATATATATGTCTTTGGAAAAATGTCTGTTCAGGTCTTCTGCCTGTTTTTAATCAGTTTTCTTTTGTGGGTTTTTGTTTGTTTGTTTTGTTTTTTTGGTGTTGAGTTCTGCAAGTTCTTTATATATTTTGGATATTAACCCTATATTAGATATATCATTTACAGGGACCTTCTCCTGTTCACTGGGTTGCCTTATTGTTTTGCTGATGGTTTCCTTCACTGAGCATAAGCTTTTTATTTTGGTATAATCTTAGTAGTTTATTTTTGCTTTTGTTTCCTTTGCCTTAGGAGACACATCCATAAATATGTTGCTAAGGCTGATGAAGGAGAGTTACTGCCTATGTTTTCTTTTAGGAGTGTTAAGGTTTCAGCTCTTACACTGAGAACTTTAATCTATTTTGAGTCTCTCTCTCTTATTTTTTTTTTTAAGATTTTACTTATTTATTTATCAGAGAGAGAGAGAGAGCAGGCACAAGTAGGCAGAGTGGCGGGCAGAGGCATAGAAAAAAGCAGGCTCCCCGCTGAGCAAGGAGTCCGATGTGGGACTCGACCCCAGGACCCTGGGATCATGACCTGAGCCAAAGGTGGCAGCTTAACCAGCTGAGCCACCCAGGTGTCCCGAGTCTCTTTTTTAAAAAATTATTTATTTATTTATTTGAGAGAGAGTGTGAATGAGAGAGAACATGAGAGGGGAGAAGGCCAGAGGGAGAAGCAGACTCCCCACGGAGCTGGGAGCCCAATGCGGGACTCAGTCCTGGGACTCCGGGATCATGACCTGAGCTGAAAGCAGTGGCTTAACCAAGTGAGCCAGCCAGGTGCCCCTATTTTGAGTTTCTTTTTGTGTGTGGTGTGAGAAAGCGGTATAGTTCAGTATAGTTTCATTCCCGTGCATGCAGCTATCCGGTTTGTGTACTCCATTTGTTGAAAATTATCTTTTCTCCGTTGTATATTCCTTCTTCCTTTGTTAACACACAGTTGACCGTGAAGGTATGACCCGCTATCCCATTCCGTTAGTCTCTGGATCTGTTTTTGTGCCAGTGCCATACTATCTTGAATACTATAGTTCTGTAGCATATTGTGAAATTTGGGATTATGATACTTAAAACTTTGTTATTCTTTCTCAAGATTGCTTTGACTATTCAAGGTCTTTGTGGTTCCCTACAAATTTTAGTATTATTTGTTTTTGATCTGTGAAAAATGCTGTTCGTATTTTGATAGGGATTGTATTTTCTATTTCTCATTGAGTAGTGTGAACATTTTAACAATATTCTTCCGACCCATGTGCATGAAATACCTTTCTATTTGTGTCATCTTCGGTTTCTTTAATCAGTGTTACATAGTTTTCAGAATAGAGGTCTTTTACCTCCTTGGTTAAATTTATTCCTAGGCATTTTATTCTTTTTGGTGCAACTGTAAATGGGATTGTTTACTTAATTTCTCCTTTGGCTACTTTGTTATTAGTGTATAGAATATAGCAGATTTCTGTGTATTAATTTTGTATCCTGAAATTATTGAATTCATTTATTAGTTCTCAGTTCTGATGGTTTCTTGGTGGAGTCTTTAGGGTTTTCTGTGTGTAGTATCACTCATCTGCAAATAGTGACGGTTTTACTTCTTTTTTACCAATTTGGGTGTCTGTTTCTTTTTCTTGTCTCATTGCTGTAGCTGGGACTTCCAATATAGTGTCGGGAAAAAATGGTGAGAGTGGCATCCTTGACCTGTTACTGATCTTGGAGGAAAAGCTCTCAGTTTTTCACCATTGGATACGATGTTTGCTTTGGGTTTTTCATAGATGGCCTTTCTTATGTTGAAATGTGTTCCCTCTAAACATACTTTGTTGAGGGTTTTTATCCTGAATGGCTGTTGTATTTTGTCAAATGCTTTTTCTGCATTCGTTGAAATGATCCTATGTTAATGTGTGTCATATTGATTTGCTCTGCATCCATGGAATAAATCCCACTTGATTGTGGTGAATTATTTTTTTAATGTATTGTTGAATTCAGTCTGCTAATATTTTGTTGAGGATTTTTGCATCTGTGCTCATCAGGGATATTGGCCTGTAGTTTTCTTTTTTTGTAGTGTCTTTTTTTTTGTATCAGGATAATGCTGGCTTTGTAGAATGAGTGTTTGTATATTTATAGACTGTTTTCCTTTTTCTTCTATTTTTTGAAATAGTGTGAGAAAAAATAGGTAGTAACTCTTATTTACATATTTGATAGAATTTACCTGTGAAGCCGTCTGCTCTTGGCCTTTTGTTTGTTAGGAGCTTTTTGATTACTGATTCTATTTCATTTTTCTCTTTCTTCCTGATGCAGTTTTAGAGGATTATATGTTTCTAGGAATTTATCTATTTCTTCTAGGTTGTCCAGGTTTTTGACATATAATTTTTCTTTTTTTTTTTTTAAGATTTTATTTATTTATTTGACACAGAGAGATTACAAGTAGGCAGAGAGGCAGGCAGAGAGAGAGGGGGAAGCAGGCTCCCTGCTGAGCAGAGGGCCCCATGCGGGGCTCGATCCCAGGACCCTGAGATCATGACCTAAGCCAAAGGCAGAGGCTTTAACCCACTGAGCCACTCAGGCGCCCACGGGATGCCATTTCAATAATGATTTACTTCAGTCTATATATTTAAAGTAATTATTGATAGGAGGTAGGTATGTGCTTATTGCCATTTTGTTAATTGCTTGCTTTCTGGGTTTTTTTGTTTGTTTTGTTTTTTAAATAGTTCTCTGTTCCTTCGCTTCTCTCTTGTGGTTTGGTGGCTTTCATTAATAATATACTTGGATTCTTTTATTTTTTGTGTATCTATTATAGGTTTTTTGTTGTTAAAGATTTTATTATTTATTAGAGAGAGAGAACACAAGCAGGAGGATTGGCAGGCAGGGGGAGAGGAGAAGCAGGTCCCTGCTGAGCAAGGAGCCTCACATGGGGCTCGATCCCAGGACCCTGTATAACATCTTATGTGTGTAGTAGTCTGTGTTAAGTTGATGGTCGCTTGAGAACTTTATTGTTTTTACCTGAATGGTTCAGGGTGGAAAGAAGCTCAGTGTGCAGGGAAGTCTGTCTTTGTGCTTTAAGCTCCTCTGAGGTAGCCTTGAACGTGATGAACTATATTAGTTGAGAGCACAGATTCCAGGGCAGATGGAGGACGTAGCCAGCAGGCTGAAGTGTTTTGTTTAAATGTTTCTTTCCATCTTGAATAAATGGGAGTCTGTTTCCCTGTTTCCTATAAGCACCGATCTGGTAAGTGGTGGATCGGTATCTGTTCTTAGTTCCAGGTAGGAGTGGTAGGAAATATGTAAGAGCTAGGCCTTGCCGATGTATTTTCCCACAGTCCCAGGAGACCTGGGCTTCAGCTCAGCACCAGGGCTGTCTCCACCTGCCATGGAGGATGGCTACTGGAAACACATCTTGCTTGTTTAAGCTGCTTTGATTTCGTGACTAAATGTATTTGATAATATTTTCTGTGCTCTCTTGGTTGACAGAATTTTGTCATAAAAATCTTCTTTTAGATACTGGTTTATTGGAGGGCCATGAAACATGGGCTGCCAGTCTTTCATGTACTTGAGACATTTCTCATTGCAAACATCAGATGCTGCTGATGTTTGTTGTAGTTTCCTTACTGGTCATTTAAAAATTAAAATTTGTAACTATTTTATAAAGATAAAGGTTTATTTATTGACTATTTGCAAGGCTCTGTTGGACCAATGATCTGGTACCACGTACTGCCTTTGTTCTTTTTTTCCTCTATCTTTTCAGGTGTCTGTACATTAAGTACAATGCAAATCTTAAAGCTTCTCTCTCTCCTTTTTAAAAAAATATTTCATTTATTTGACAGAGAGCTTCTCTTGTGGCAGAGACATAATTACATTTTAATAGCAAGGATGTGGCTCTTGCCATTTTTTAGGGCGAGCCCTCAGTGTGTGTGGGCCCTGGGTGCCGTGTCCCCATCCTGATTGCCCTCTTCTGTAGGAGTGCAGTGGAGACAGACCAGAAGGTCCGCATGGCCCGTTGCTGTGAGGATGTCT
Source organism: Taxidea taxus jeffersonii (assembly GCA_003697995.1). Lineage (NCBI taxonomy): Eukaryota > Metazoa > Chordata > Mammalia > Carnivora > Mustelidae > Taxidea > Taxidea taxus. The sequence goes on from RCUC01085555.1 coordinate 27,853, forward strand.
GTGCCCACCTGGTGGACTTGTTTCTTGGGGAGGAGATTTTCCAGACAGCGAAGGAGACCCTCCAGGAACTTCAATGCTTCTGCAAGTATCTCCAGCGGTGAGTCCTCTGTCCTTACAGATGAAATGGATGCACGTGGAGAGAGCCTTTGACAAGATTATGCTTTTGGAGATGGTCGGTTACATACACACATGAAACACGCTCCTTCCTGACGGGTAGACACTAAGGGGATAAGTAAGGAGTGAGATTGGGAGCTGTTATGTACTCCAACAAGTATTTATAGGTTGCTTTCTGCCATTTACCCACTGCTCTCGACTCAGGGAGATGGCCATGACTAAGCCAAATTCCAGCTGGATGCACCCACCTGGATGAATTTCTAAAACATAATTTGTAGTGAAAAAAGCAATTCTTAGGGAAATGTGTACAACATACAGTGTAAACTCAAAGTAGATTGTTTTAGATTTATGTATAGTAGGATAACTGCGAGGAAAAGGAAAATGATGAACAGAAACTTAGCCTAGTGGTTACCTTCGGGGGCAAGAGGGGGTGTGATTGAGCAGGGCCCAGAGCTGGTCCTGGACACTGCTGTTTAATTGGATGAAAGTATATGGCTGTTTTTTTTAATCATTAATCTTTAAACTGGGCATGTACTATGTTTGTTGTATGGTGATTCATTTCATAATTTCATTTAAAATAATTTACAGTGTACCTTGAAGTTTCAACCATGTACAGGGGACTAGAGGGAGAAAGGAGTCTCTGTTCCACAAGAGACCTCCATTTTCCTCCTCAGAAGCAACTGGGTTGCAACTGAGTGCCCATCCTTTTTTGTGGTAGGTAGGACAGACGACAGCACGTTCTCTCCTCTGTGCTAGCCCTTCTTTACTCCTTTTGAGGTCAGGTGAGGCCTGTGACCACCACCGCATCTTGGACTCTTCCAGGTGTCAGTGGCCCCACGAATGACCTACCTGGTTCTCAGTTGATGGACTTTCACGTGGCTTTTCTTTGTAGCTGTGACAGAGAGTGCTGCGGCGACTGTCCTTGTACAGACATTTCACACGGGTGTGCAGACACCTGGAGATAGGTTCCCAGGAGTGGTGTTTGCTGGGTCAGCATATGGGTGTGTCTCGTATTTGTACCCGTATTTGCCAGACTGGCTTCCAGAGATGGTTCGGCTTCAGTGCTTAGTTGAAGCTCGCTAGTTTTGTTGTTTACTGCCACTCATCTGCTGTCATGCCTTCCCTGTGCCCGAGTATTCATTTTAATTCTGATTTATTTCTCAGTTTGAGGACTCTTGCTGAAAAAGACCTAAACGTTGCCAGAAAATGTGCTTCCGTCTGTTACAGCGCTGGACTGTGCTTTTGCATTTGTCCCTCTGGTCAACTTTAAAGTGCCCAGCGATGACATGGTGCTGTATCTTCCAGGTGGAGGGAAGCCGTCGCGGCCCGGAAGAAACTGAGGCGCCAGATGCGAGCCTTCCCTGCAGCACCCTGCTGTGTGGACATGAACGACCGGCTCAGAGCTTTGGTGCCCAGTGCAGAGTGTCCCATTGCTCAGGAGAACTTGGCCAAGGGCCTTCTGGACCTGGGCCATGCAGGGAAAGTGGGCATCTCCTGTACCAGGTTAGCGCTCAGCCTGCCGTGGCTGCCTAGTGCTCCCCCACCGCTCCTGGCTTTATAGAGAGCAGAGATTAATGCGTGCATTTGGCGGGAAGACAGGCAGATCAGAGAAAGTGAAGATAGATGCAGGACTATGTTCCTGAAAGCTGTTTCCTCTCCAGTTGTGGACATGTGACATGTCCTACATGCTCTGAATTCACGTGCCTTTTCCACTTCAGAAACTCAGGGCCTGGTAATTGAATCTTATTGAGAATCACCTGTTTCTCTTCTGGTCTTTGTGGATATACCATGTCCATTCTCGTTGATGGGAGTTCTTCTGTCCTCAAGAGCGTGTTCTGGAGGGCAGGATTTTTGTCTGTGCTCTGCTCATCTCCCGTGGCTGGCACTAGGGACAATAGATGACTGCTTGATATTTGTGGAATGGACAAGTCTTTTCACTAATTGGTTTCTTTATCAGCAAAAGTTTTCTTGGTCTCCTGAGCAGTCCCCATCAGGAGACCCTACTAAGCAGTTACTGTCTACTGCGAACATCAGTAAGTAATTTGTCAAGCTCCCTGCACAGGCACTGAGCTGGCCTCGTGCAGACAGTGTCCTTCTCCTTTCTCTGTAGGTTGAGGTGGCTCCGAAATAAGACGGCGCACCAGATGAAGGTTCAGCACTTCTACAAGCAACTGCTGAGGTCTGTCACGTGCCCCGTGCGCGTGTGCCCCGTGCTTGGGGCTTGCGCACTGGCTCACCTGCTCTGCTCTACCCCTTCCAGTGATGCGGCCTGGGTGCCCCTGGACCTGCCGTCCCTCGTGGCCGAGCACCTCCCTGGGAGGCGGGAGCGTGTGTTTTGGAAGCTGGTGCTGGTGTTGCCTGATGGAGAAGAGCAGTCCCCCGGGGGTCCTGGCAGGTCAGGAAGAGTTTTCCCTCTCTGGGCTTTGAGGTTGAGAAGGTGACTACAGGAGGCGGAGTGACTTCTCCGAGAGAATCAGGCATGAGGGACCTGCAGTCTGTTTTGTTTGTGATTTGAAGTTGACACTTAAGATTATTTAAATTTTTACGCTGTAAACGGGGCCCCGGAACTTTTAAGAGTTGAGCGGATTGATTAGGGCTTGCTTCACTGTCGATTCTGGGGGAAGACATTTCAAAGTGTGTTGGCTATAGTTCCTTTTTTTTTTTTTTTTTTTTTTTTATAAAAAGGAAAAACACTGGTATTTTAAGAAAGAAATCCAGGAAATTGAGATGGCATTATTCCCTGTATAACCAAACTGCTTTCAGAAGTGACTTTAAAGCAGAACATGTTACTTTTCTTTTTTAACAACTTTATTGACATGTAATTCACATGTTATAGATTTTACCCATTTAAAGTTTCTGTTTCACTGGTTTTTAATATTCACAGAGTGGTACAACTTTCACCACGAATTCCAGAACAAAGAAATCCCGTGTCCATTAGCAGCCCCACATCGGGCTCTCTGCTCGGCGGGGAGCCTGCTTCCTCCTCTCTCTCTGCCTGCTTGTGATCTCTTAAAACAAAAATCTGCATATAACTGGACCCACACAGTTCAAACCTGTGTTGTTCAAGGGTCAGCTGTATTTCAAACTGAGGACCCTTTTCTATTGCTCAGTCTTCTCAGTGCTTCAGAATTGTACATCACATGGCAGTGGAGCAGGCTCACGAGTGCCCCCTGATGCCCCTGGAGAGTTCTAGCTGCAGTTTGCGATCACAGCTGCTTTGTCTAGCTCAGCTGCGCAGCAAGAGTTGGTGTCTGTGAACCTGCATCTCTGGTGTTTCTCTTCCTTTCTTTTCCTAAGAATCGTTAGAGTTTACATTTAGAATTAGAATCTTTTTGAAAGCGTTATTTTCTTTTATTCACAGAATTTTAGCCAACTGGTTACAAGTCAAGTTCATGGGAGGTGATGGCTCAGGGGGCGACACAAACAGCGAAGCTGGGGGCATCCAGACGCTCGCTCTGTTTCACGCGCTCAGCAGCAAAGGGGACCGGACTGTTGCCGTCAATGTGTGTATAAAGGTGGGTGAGAATCCTGTGTATTTACTTCTGTGGTTTTCTTACTTCACGCATTGCCAGACATTATTGGAATCCTGTAAATACCTTAAAGTGGTTTTGAAGGAGTGTAGGGGGCTCAGAAGCCCGTGTCATGTTCCTCCTTGTGTCCCGATGACATCCCATGAACACCCTCTTGGTGTGACATACCGAGCTAGATTCTCAGGAGTGCAGTGAGCCTTAACCACTTCAGGTCACAGACCTCTTTGAGAACTTGGCGAAAACTCACGAACCATCCTGAACAAATGCATGGATTCACACAATCACAAGCCCTGAACTCCACGGGCCTCTGGTAGTTACCCCAGGAAGGATAAGAGACAGAGCATTTCACGAAAACGCAGTGCCAACAGCAGACATTTTGTTATAATAGCTTCCTGATACATCAGTTTTTACAAAAGACGAATGGTTTTTAACCCAATGCAGTTTTCACTGAACTTGGTCCCAGCTACTGTAGAAGTTCAGTATTGGGCATTTCAGGTCAGTTGGTTTTTTTATATTCAAGTTATCCCCAGTTTTTTATTGTAAGTTCTAATTTTTGTTCTTTATAGGTGTTTGTATAGTACACATGGTAACTGGTTCCCTGAGAGATTCCTTTTTTTAAATTGAAGTAGAGTTGATGCGCAGTGTTCACATTAATGTCAGGCGTACCGCGTGACGATCCCGTAAGTCCGTCCGTTACGGTGCACTCGGCGCAGGGTATTCACGGTCCTCACGCAGCACTGTCACAGTAGCAATGACTGTATTCCCTGTCCTATGCCTTTTATCCCCGATTACTCAGGCCACGCCTGGAAGGTCGTGACTCCCACTCTCCTCCATTTTGCCCAGCTCCCACGCCTTCCCCTCTGGCAGCAGTCACCTGATTCTTGTTTAATGAGAACCTATTTCCTCCTTAGCTGCAAGCTTACATAAACAAATTGTAGGTATTAGTGGTATTAGTGTGTGTGTTCAGATAAGTCCAGATGTGTATTTTATTTGCTTGGAATATAGCAGTGCAAGTAGAAAGTGTGGGCTTCTGGCTGGCGCAGACCTGGGATTACAAGGGCTGCTCTGGCCCCTCCTCAAGCGTAGTTGTGGTGCCGACTCTAACGTGGTCGTGACTCACTGCGCCAAGGTCTCATGAGGGCCAGCTGGGCTGTGTGCTCAGATGAGGGCTCAGCGAGAATCTGCTCGCCCCTGTATGTCCTGACTTGGCCTACTGTGCCCAGGCCTCTCCTCTTCCTAAGAAAAGTCACTTTCGTGTCACAGTTTGCTCACCTGCTCTACTCCATGTTTTCTCTTCAAATTGGAACTTCTTTAAATTGTAGTTTGGTTATAGGGTTTTTATTTTGTGTTTCCATTTTGTTTTAGTTATTTCTTTATTTAAGTAAATGCCACACCCAAAGTGAGGCTTGAACTCAGGACCCCGAGATCAAGAGTCACATGCTTTTCTGACTGAGCCAGCCAGGTGCCCGTTTTTCCATTTTAATACTACTTACTTCAGTTTCTAAATGTAAAAGTAATACACGTATGAAACTTCAGAAATATAAGGAAATACAGAGGAAGCATAAAGATGATAAGAGTCATTTATGCTCTCCCTGCTTCGGGGTCATGGCCATGTCTTGGTTCATGTTCTTCCCTTTTTTCCTGTGACCATAAAGTCACCTTTCACCAGCTGGACAATCAGTTTGCTGTTCCTCTTACCTTTATTCTTAAGTCTTTACTTAAAGCAATACCTGTAGGTATTTAAAAAGTCAGCTAATCTCTCATGATTTATGAGGCCTGGCAGCCCTTGCCCCTCTCCTAGCCCCTGTCCCCAGGGGTTGATTTCTGTTGTGTTTCCAGATCACACACTCACGTTGCTCTTTCTCAGCTTACCTATGTTAGGGGCTCTTCACTGACTTCCCGTTAAAATACACCCTTTGCTATACAACAGATCACTCCCAAACTTAGCAGCTTAAAATAGCAAAACATTTATTGTCTCATAGTTTCCATGGGTCAGAAGTGCAGGGGTGGTTTAGTTGGGGCCTCTAGCTCAGGGGTCCTCACAAGGTGGAAATCAAGATGTAAGCCAAAGCTCTGGTCTCCTTCTGAAAGCGTGACTGAGGGAAGATCACTTCGAAGCTCCCTCTCGTGGTTGCGGGCAGGGTTCACTTGCTTGCAGGCTGTGGTTGGGGCCTCTCCACAAGGCAGCTTACAACATGGCGGCTGGCTGCCATCAGCTGGGCAAGATGGCAGAGTCTTTCTGTGACTTAACTGTAGAAGTGACATCCTGTCACTTTTGTCTGATTTTGTCTATTAAAAGCAAGGCAGGGCAGGGGATCGTGCAAGGGCATGGGCACTGGAAGGTGGGATGGTGGGGGTGTCCTCGTGGCTGCACCCCGTGCTGGGTGAGGAGTGAACTCTTTTTTTTTTTTTTTTAAAGATTTTATTTATTTATTTGACATACAGAGATCACAAGTAGGCAGAGAGGCAGAGAGAGGAGGAAGCAGGCTGTCCGCAGAGCAGAGAGCCCAATGCGGGGCTCGATCCCAGGACCCTGGGATCATGACCCGAGCCGAAGGCAGCGGCTTTAACCCACTGAGCCACCCAGGCGCCCCAGGAGTGAACTCTTATATCATGGTCCCACGCAGCCTTCCCCACTTTCCAGGGTGGCTACACCATCCCTTTATCTTATCTCAGTGAGTGGGGTCACATTTTGACGGCCATGTGACTGCTGTTTGCCCCAGAACCAGCAAGTGTTCTGTGACTACATTTCTTACTTTTTTGGCAAATAATAGTTGCCTTATTTTCTCACTTAATGTAGTTTTCTCGGTATCTTTCATTAATTTTACCCAAATATGCCAGCATGTGGGCTGCGTACATCTTAGTAGAGGCTCCCAGGT
>RCUC01085557.1:0-27743 GCA_003697995.1 Taxidea taxus jeffersonii
GATGGGATCGGGAGGGAGAAAAACCAAAAGAGACTCTTAATGTCATAAAACAAACTGAGGGGGGTGGGGGGAAGAGGGTTTGGGAGAGGGTGGTGGGGTTACATCATATGTTTAAATAAAGCTTAAATAAAGTAAAAAAAAAAAAAAAAAGATTCTCTCTCTCCCTCTCCCTCTGCCCCTCCCCCTGCTTATGCATTTTCTCTCTCTCTCTCTTTCTCTCTCTCTCTCAAAAAAAAGTCACTTTTATTAAACAAATATACCATTCAACTGTCTAGAAGGCAAACCATACCAAAAAGATTAGAACAATGAAGAGAGCAGTGGATCAGGCAAAATATGTGAAATCCTTCTTTACCTGCCTGGTTAGTCAAAGCTGAATAAGATGACATATAAGAGAAAGAGCCTATAAAGAAAGTTGATGTGAATTTATTGTTCCTTTACTATTTTTATTGAATGAAGTTATGCTAGTGGGTCAATATGGCTCTGCAACCTTCTCTATTATTCACCCATCAATTTCCCAAAGAGGTTGGCTAGAGGTAACAAAAGGGGAATGACATTAACAAAGAACTTCAAAGAGATAAACAGCTCAGTGTTGGAAGTTTTGTTCTAGGGACAAAGCTGTTCCAGAGGCAAGGCTGCCCAGAAAGATGAACTAGCTGCACATAGGGACAGTATAGGGTTATTTAATAATGAGACTTAGCTAAAAAGTAGCTAAGGTACTCATTAGGTTGACAATTATTTTAAAAAGAAGAGAGAAAGAAGAAAGAAAGAAAAGAAGGAATGAAAGAAATTGAGAAAGGAAGAGAGAGCAAGAGGGAGAGAGGAAGGAAGGAAAGAAGAAAGGGAAAGAAAAGAACAAGTGTTGGCAAGCATGTGAAGAAATTGGAATCCTGGTGCATTGCATTGCTACTGGAAATGTAAAAATGATATAGTCACTGTGGAAAACAGTATGATTATTCCTCAAAAAGTTAAATATAGAAGTATAACATCAAGAAATTTCACTTCTGGGTATATATCCAAAAGAATTGAAAACAAGGTCTCCACAGATACTTATATACCAATTTTCATAGCAGCATTATTCACAATAGCCAAAATATGGAAACAATCTAAATGTCCATCAACAGATGAATGGATTAAAAAAGTATGGGGTGTGTGTGTGTGTGTGTGTGTGTGTGTGTGTGTGTGTGTGTGTTTGCACACAACAGAATACTATCAACCCTTAAAAATGATTGAAATGCTAATACATACTACAACATGTGTAAACCTTGCAAACATGCTAAGAGAAGTAAGTCAGACACAAAAGGACAAATGTTGTATCATTGTACTTAAGTGAATTAACAAATTTGATTTAAAACTTTCCTCTTTTATTCTTCTCCATAAATTAGATGTGGACAATTGTCCAAAAACTTTAAAGAGCTAAGAAAGTGGATCTTAAGCAATGGACACGTGTACTTGGAACCATTTCCTTTGTTTTCTCTTCTCCACTTGATGATTGCCTGAACTAATATAAAGTATCACAGGTCAAGCTCTTACCCAGTAAGCTTACAGTATCAAGGATTTGTCTTGATGTAAAAGATTCAGGTAATCTGGGGCTCAGACAAAGCAGAAAGAAATCTGGAACAAAAAGGGAGGTCCTCAGGTCCTTTCCTCTCATGATGAGCACAGGTTCTCAGGCCCAGGATGATAGATGAGGTCTCCAATGGAGTATTTATGGGGTTCTATCACAGGGTAAGAGAACATTTCATTTATGATGCATCTCTATTTTATACCCAAACTTTCATGTCTATTTTCAAGGACATCCTACAAAGAATAGTCCATAGAAAGGATCCCCCTGCAAGCACATATCATTAGTACATCTACTTGTAGGTCCAGAATCATCTTGTCTAGGAGATTAGGTAGGGTCACTTGCCTTCTTCCCCCAACCCACCTGGCACATTCCCTGGTAGTCAGAGGAAAACTAGGTCACAGTCCAGATACAATAACTCCTTCATCCTCATTGACCAATTATTCTGACTGCACATGTGAACCAATATATGTGTACTTGTCTTTGGAAATAACCATTTAATGTACAAACATGGTCTGATATTTCCATGGAAGTTTTCTACCCCTAAAGCTTGATGTCTAGACCTCTGTATTAGGACACTCCCTAAGCAAGTGCATCAAAATATCACTTGGTGTTGGTGAGGCAGAAAAGACCACTCCCTTCCTATGGGTCTCTAAGTCCTCATATAGCTCAACAAGTTCAGATATAAGAAGTTATAGGCAAGGAAAACCTAAAGGAAAGGCAAATGGCTTTCCCATCAGTCACATTTTTAGGCCAAAAGAAACTGAAGGATCATTTCCTCAATGCCTCAACAGAGTTCTCCAGGGTCTGCCTAGCTTACTCCATCTTTCCCATTCTCTTTGGCTAACCTTTCACATCAGAGTTCTGGCTTTCCACCTCCTCACTTGGAGTCAGGATTCAGATATTTCTTGGCATCCCAGGTCAACCTTGTCTTTAACATAACACAAATTGCTCTTTGCCCCAAATCCTTGGTTAGGCCTTAGCCCCTTCCATTCAGGTCCAAATTCTCAAGGACTGAGGCTGGATCAGGAGGAGAAAGTAGATAAAACTCCCAAAGCCTCAAACTGGTTGGGGCAGCAACTGCCACCAACCTGACCACCATAACAAGACTTGGCCCTTTTATCATCACTTGCCCCCAGTACAAGGTTTCCCCTGCTCCGTTCCTCCTACCAGAGCAACTCCTTACAAATATGAACAAACAGGAAGTAGCACAGAGATGCATAGACCCAAATATCTTAAAACCCTCCTCAAAGTTTCCTGATGGTGGTGGTGAGTCTGGACTCTACCATCAATATATAAAATTCTGAGATTAACAGTGGTGCCAGGGAGCCATGGGAATGGAACCAAAGCTGGTACTTCAGTCATGAGTATATAATGTCCCTAATTAATCCCACCTGGTTTCATAGCATTATCTGAGCAGAAGCACCTTTGGCATTATTTGAATCACAGATTTAGCTCTGGCTTCTGCTGGTAGCTACAAAGCCCTTCCTTCAGAGCATGTAGCACTGCAAGCAGATGGAATAATTTGTTTCTTATATATGTATGCCCCTGACAAGGGACATCTGCTGAGTGAAATGCAACCAGAAACATAATCATAACCCCCCCAAAAAAACTCTTTTTGTAAATAGTGCCAAATGCAATCTTCAAACTCTTGGAAATCATGGTAGTTTACACATGAAAGGCACATCACAGCTTACAAGGTATTTTTGTCAATTTTACATTTGAAAGGAAAATAGGGAATAAATGTCACAACAACTTTAAACTAACAACAACAGAAGAAGACCGAAGTCTGGTTGTATAGGCTTTTCACAAACTCATAATGCTAGATAATTCATTTGTGGGAAGAAAATGATTTGGTTTCAGCCACAGAATATGTTTTCAAGTGCTACTCTGTTGTGATCACACTGTACTTTATAATCTTTACATTTCAGACTCAAAAGAAAGCAAAATAGGATTTTCACCTCATTTATATGCTTCAGAGAAGTGCAAGAAAACATTTCCATGAAACTTACTATGACAGACAATCTGCTTGATTGCAAAAATGTGTTTGATATGGGCTCTGGACACAAAGTAAACCCCAAATTTGGAAATGACAACTAGATGCTTTTGCCAAAGCCTACCAGTGGCTGGTGACTGTGACCTGCCTGGTATATACTTCAATATCATCAAAGCCATCTATGAAAAATTCACAGCAAATTTAATTCTCAATGGGGAGAAACTGAGAGCTTTCACCTAAGGTCAGGAACAGTGGTCCACTATCACCACTGTTATTCAACATAGTACTGCAAGTCCTAGCCTCAGCAATCAGACAACAAAAAGAAATAAAAGGCATCTGAAATGGCAAAGAAGAAGTCAAACTCTCACTCTTTGCAGATGATATGATACTTTATGTGGAAAACCCAAAAGACTGCCTTCCAAAACTGCTAGAATGCATACAGTAATTCAGAAAAGTGTCAGGATATAAAATCAATGCACAGAAATCAGTTGCATTTATACACACCAACAGCAAGACAGAAGAAAGAGAAAAAAGAGAAATTAAAGAGTCAAATACATTTACAATTGCACCCAAAACCATAAGATACCTAGGAATAAACCTAACCAAAGAGGCAAAGAATCTGTACTCAGAAAACTATAGAAAGAAATATATGAAAGAAATTGAGGAAGATACAAAAATGGGGAAAAGTTCCATGCTCATGAATAGGAAGAACAAATATCATGAAAATGTCTATGCTACCTAAACCAATCTATACATTTAATGTAATCCCTATCTAAATACCATGAATTTTTTTCAAAGAAATGAAACAAATAATCCTAAAATTTATATGGAACCAGAAAAGACCTCGAATAGCCAAAAGAATATTGAAAAAGAAAGCCAAAGCTGGTGGCTTCACAATTCCAGACTTCAAGCTCTATTACAAAGCTGTCATCATCAAGACAGTATGGTACTGGCACAAAAATAGACACATAGATCAATGGAACAGAATAGAGAGCCCAGAAATAGACCCTCAACTCTAGGGTCAACTAATCGTCGACAAAGCGGGAAGGAATGTCCAGTGGAAAAAAGACAGCCTCTTTAACAAATGTTGTTGGGAAAATTGGATAGCCACATGCAGAAAAATGAAACTGGACTATTTCCTTACACCACACACGAAAATAGACTCAAAATGGATGAAGGACTTCAACGTGAGAAAGGAATCCATCAAAATCCTTGAGGAGAACATAGGCAGCAACCTCTTCGACCTCAGCCACAGCAACTTCTTCCTAGGAACAACGCCAAAGGCAAGGGAAGCAAGGGAAAAAATGAACTATTGGGACTTTATCAAGATCAAAAGCTTTTGCACAGCAAAGGAAACAGCCAACAAAACCAAAAGGCAACTGACAGAATGGGAGAAGATATTTGCTAATGACATATCAGATAAAGGGCTAGTATCCAAAATCTAGAAAGAGCTTAGCAAACTCAACACCTGAAGAACAAATAATCCAATCAAGAAATGGGCAGAGGACATGAACAGACATTTCTGCAAAGAAGACATCCAGATGGCCAAAAGACACATGAAAAAGTGCTCCACATCACTGGGCATCAAAACCACAATGAGATACCACCTCACATCAGTCAGAATGGCTAAAATTAACAAGCCAGGAAATGACAGATGCTGGCGAGGATGGGGAGAAAGGGGAACCCTCCTACACTGTTGGTGGGAATGCAAGCTTGTGCAACCACTCTGGAAAACAGCATGGAGGTTCCTCAAAATGTTGCAAATAGAGCTACCTTATGACCCAGCAATTGCACTACTGGATATTTACCCTAAAGATACAAATGTAGTGATCTGAAAAAGCACATGCACCCGAATGTTTATAGCAGCAATGTCCACAACATCCAAACTATGGAAATAACCTAGATGTCCATTAACAGATGAATGGATAAAGAAGATGTGATGTATATATACAATGGAATACTATGCAGCCATCAAAAAGAACTGAACTCTTGCCATTTGCAGTGGATGGAATTAGAGGGTATTACATTGAGTGAAGTAAGTCAACAGAGGAAAACAATTATCATATGATCTCTCTGATACAAGGAATTTGAGAAATAGGAGGGTTGTGGGGAGAAAGCAGGGATAAATTAAAAAGTTGGGACTGGGGAGGAAGACAAACCATAACAGAATTAATCTCAGGAAACAAACTGAGGGTTGCTGGAGGGGAGGGGGATGGGAAGGATGGGGTGGCTAAGTTTGGACATTGGGTAGGGTATGTGCTACTGTAAGTGCTGTAAATTGTGTAAGACTGATGATTCACAGACATATACCTCTGAAGCAAATAATACATTATTTGTTAATTAAAAACTAAATAAATTTTTTAAATATGCATGAATGAAAAAATAATTAACAAATAAAACCAATCTATTACAGAAAAAGAAACCTTTTCCCATTATAAAAATTATATTTAAATTCTGTACTAAGCTATCATCTCATCAACTTAAAAAATTTAATTACCTTTGGAAAACTATTGCCTTGAAGTCCTTGACATCATATTTAGTATGAATAAAGGATATGACAGTTGGCTTTCACTGGAAAGAGAAAGAATTAAGAAGTTAACTCTCTCCAAGAGAGAACAGTAGAATAAATAAGGAGACAAACAATTAAGACCAAACTTCAACATCAATTTTATATGTGCTCTTTAAAGGGGTCAATGATGTGATAGGGTTCATGTGGGTTCAGGTATTCCTGCTGTGCTTAATTTTATCTTTGAAATAGTAGATTCATTCAACATGTACTGAGCATCTAAAAGCATCTACTAAGTGCCAGGCACTTTTCTAGCTACCAGGAATAGAGAAGTTCACAAAATGAACAAGGTCTCTGACTTCATGGAGCCTTTAGTGCACTATAATTTAATATAATTACAATAGAGCAATATGAATATATTGATACCCAAATGTATAAAGCAGTCATCTTGTATGCACCCACAACTCAAACACATAGTACCCAACTGTGATCCTCATTTTGGTCACCAACACTTTTTTCCTAAGAATCAAGCCAAGATAACAAAAGTTGTCTCTTTAGCCACAGAGTCAGATTTAAACCAATTCCTGGACCTGTTTTGGCTTTTTCTCTTTGGTCTTATTCTGTATCAGACTATGTTGTCATTGTACTAATCCCCATTCCCCTGCTCTGGAAAGCCATCCTCCTCCACTGAGAAAATGCTTCCAGCAGCAGGCCAATGGCAGGAACACATCAGCTGCTTCTGATAGGCTCAGTGTCCTCAAAATGTTGCTCTCCTACCCCATTTCATCACATGGCTTCTTTGACTTATATTTTCCTAAATTTGTTGTGATGAGCACTGGGTGTTATATGTAAGAGATGAATCACTAAATTCTACTCCTGGAAACAATATTATATTATATGTTAACTAACTGGAATTAAAATAAAAATTTGAAACAAAAAAGGTAAAAAAGAATAATAATGCAAACAATAACCTGGAAACCAAAGTGTTATCCTGCTTCCCCAATAACCTCCATCAAAACAATTATACAGAATTCTCTGACTGTGGTCCAGCCTGGATCTTTCTGTGACATGGACATCTATGGCCATCTTAGCTTCCTGGGAAAAGGCAATGTGAACCTGGATTTCTTTATCGGGCATGAAATAATAGGAAAAGCAACATGTACCATGAAGTGGCCAACTCAGTATGGTGTAGTTGAGGACTATCACTTGATGGAAAGGTCTAGGGGTCAAGTGTTCTTTAAATATGTAAAGCAGAATTTGAAAGTCATTGCTTTCTGCTGATTAAACCTCCACTAAATGCTCCAGAAAACAGAATACATTGCTAAAATAACATTCAAGCCCTACAAAACTCCAGTCTTGTACATAGCCATGCAAGCTGCTTTTGCATGGGCAGCATCCCGAGCATCAAAACAAGTAAGAAAATTGATAGTGACTGGTGTGGTGACCAGATAGTGAAGATGGTACCACTCCTGTCTTTCCTGCAGCTGAAGGACCTGTGATCTGCTGCTGTAGCAGGCACATATCACAGGGCAAGTTATAACGTATTTCATTCAGCAACTGCTGAGAGGCTGAGAAGTAGGAATTCCTCCAGATCAATCCCTGGAAACAGATATGGAAGTAAAGAAGGGCTGTAATTACGTCTGTGCTGACTTAGGAAAAGAATTCAACAAGTATGACACAGGAGAGCCAATCTCTGTGTGCCTGGAATCAAGGCAATCTCAAAGAAAGAATTTTCCACTGACGTTGGTTATAACAGATCCTTGGGACCTGCATACTTTTTCATCCAGAATTTGCTAATCCTGACTTCACACAACCTACCCAAAAAGTACTGGATGAAGTAATTCAGAATTATCTGATTGGTGTCAGGGTTCTCTCTCTACAATAATACTGATGTCCCTGAACTGGATGTGGAAGGACTTGGAGAGCACTTTTCTATTCTGAAGAGAAAAAGTGACCAAGTAAAAGACAAATTTCAAAAAGCAGCCTCATGTACAATGAAGAGAATGCATTTAATGCCACTCAACTGTATACTTCAAAAGTTAAAATGGTAAATTTGTGCAATGTTCATGTTTCCACAATCAAAGAAATAAATTTAAGAGAAAATTTTCAGGCAGCCTCATGACACTTGCCATTACTCATTTATGGGGATTTCAGTATAATTAGGACAAGGGATTTCAGTAATTAGAAATTGCTACCATCCTCATCCAAAGGTTTATGTTGTAAGTGCTTTTAGAACTAAGAAGTTAGTGCATCAGATTAAGTCTAATTACTTGCATTCTTTTTCTTGCTAGAAGATTTCAAGTAAAGACAAGACCGTTGGACCAGTTTAAAAGAAAAAAACAAAGGTGATGCTCACAATACTCAGGTACTGTTGCACCAGTTTCAGCTGCTGCTGGAGACTTCTTCCAGGTTCACATGTCTAAGCAGGTCCCACCAACCCAACAGGTGCAAGGGAGAAACAGGGAGGTCCCTCATGTGCACAGTTGTCTGCTTCTAAGGGAGATGTTACAACCTCTCTTACAACCTCTCTTGTAAGAGAAATGACTGGCAATGCTGAAGCTGAATCACATCTCCACTAGCTGATTTGGGATTGGTTTTAATGGACCAGCTCCCTCTATTTTTTTTTCTTTTCTTTTCTTTTCTTTTTTCTTTTTTTTTTTTTTTTTTGGTGTGTGTGTGTGTGTGTGTGTGTGTGTGTGTGTGGCTTTTGGTGTCTGACTCTTTCACTTAACATGATGTTTTCAAGGTTCATCCATGTGTAGCATATATCAATACTTAATTCCTTCACACAACCTGTCTTAGTTCAGGCTGCTGTAACAAAATACCACAGACTCAGTGGCTTACACAACAAATATTTAGTCTTCATAGTGCTGGAGGCTGGAAGGTCTGAGATCAAGGTGTTAGCAGATTTGCTCGCTAGCCTAGATGGCTGCCTTCTCACTGTATCCTAACATGGTGAGAGAGGAAGGTCTAGTGTCTCTTCCTTTTCTTATAAGGGCATAATTCCATCATGGGGGCTCATGACTTCATGACCTCATCTAACCTAATTACTTCCCAAAGTCCCCACCTCCTCATATCATCACAATGGGGGTAAGGACTTCAATATATGAATTTGGGCACGAGATAAAATTCAGTCCATAACACAACACAATAATATTCCTTCATACAAATTTATTATATTTTATTTATCCATTCATTAATTGACTGGCTTTTGGGTTGTTTCTGCTTTTTAGCTATTATGAATAATAATGCAATGAACACTTGTGTATATATTTTGTGTGGACACAGGCTTTCAATTTTCTGGAGAATATACTTGGGATTGGAATCGCTAGCTCATACATTAATTGTTTTACCACCTGAGGAATTGCCAATCTGATTTCCCAAGAGGCTGCACCACTTTACAATCCTACCAGCAATATATGAGGGTTCCAATTTCTCCAAATCATCACTAACACTTTTATTGTCTGTCTTTTATTATAAGCATCCATCCTAGTGGGAATGAAGTGGTATCTCATTGTGGCTTTGATTTGCATTTCCCTAATGACTAATAATGTTGAGCATCCTTTCATGTGTTTATTGATCATTTGTATATCTATCTTCTTTGGAGAAATGTCTATTTGAATCCTTTGCCCATTTTTAATTGGGTTATTTGTCTTTTGGTTATTGAGTGTAAGAGCTCTTTACATGTTCTGAATATAAATCCCTTATTAAATATATGATTTGTGAGTATCTTATCCCATTTTTTGGGTTGTCTTTTTACTTTCTTGATAGCATCCTTAAAAGCACAAAACTTATTATTAATTTTGATTATAAATTGTTTTTTAAAAAGTCTTTAGAGATCTGGATTCAGAATAATGTTATCCTAACATGTAATGAATGATTTCATAAAACTTTATAGCCGGTAGGAAAGTAATTCAGGGAATTTGAACTTGAGAAACTAAATGATAATTAACTAAAAGGAAGAATATTTTCTATGGGCAGGAAATTAATTACACATAGTTAAAATATAAGAATAAAGGCTCTGTAATAAGTTTTGACTTCTTTTCATATGTGCAAATGCACATAAAACAGATTGCAAGAAGTTATTTTACAAACACAAGCCAGACAAAAATTGTTTTTTTCATTGTTTGCCTCAAAACCTAAGTATTATTGAAAGTAAAATAGAGCTGATAACTCAGGTTAGTGGATTGGTGTCCATAAATGACAAATGGCTATATTAAAAAAGTTATTAGTCTAATATTCTGAACCATGGTTAATGATATTTTAATCATAAAAGTTGCTCTTGTAATAAAACTTTCTGGTTAATTTCTCCCCTCTCTTTGGAATCTTGGTAGTTAAAAAACAAAAAAAGTAAATTCAATACATGTCTGAAACTTTTCCAAGAGTTCATTCAGAGCATAAAAAGCTAACAGTTTATAAATTATCCTTACCTCTAGAAAGAAAACAGACGCAAGAAACTAAGAACTTCTATAGTGGTCACTTCTGCTAAAATACTTCTTCAATGTCCTTTAAGCTATTCATCTCCTTTTTTTATTTTTTGAGCTGTAACTGAAATATGACATTCTATTAGTTTCAGGTATACAGCATAATGGTTTATTATTTGTATATATTGTGAAATTATCACCACAATAAATCTAGTTAACATCTGTAGCACAAATAATTAAAAACTTTTTTCTTGTGATGAGAACATTTAAGATCTACTCTCAGTGACTTTGAAATATTACAATATAGTAATTATAGTCACTATGCTGAACATTATACCTCCATGACTTATTTATCTCATAACTGGAAGTTTGTACCTTTCGACCACCTTCACCCATTTCACCCAGCCTCCACTCCCCATCACTAATCTGTTCTCTGTATTCTAGGAGCTCTGTTCTGGGTGTTTTTTAGATTCCACATATAAATGAAATCATACGGTATTTGTTTTTCTCTGCCTGACCTATTTCATTTAGCATAATGCTCTCAGGGCCCATTCATATTGTTGCAAATGGCAAGATTTCATTCCTTTTTAGTACTGAATGTTTCATTGTGTGTATATATACCACATCCTCTTTATCCATTCATCTATAGATGGACACTTAGGTTGCTACTATGTCTTAGCTATTGTCAATAATGCTGCAATGAACATGGGGGTGCACATATATTTTAGAATCAGTGTTTTAATTTCTTTCAGATAAATACCAAAAAGTGGAAATGCTCCATCATATGGTATTCGATTTTTAATTTCTTAAGGAATCTCCATATTATTTTCCATGGTGGTTACACCAATTTACATTCCCATCAATAGTGCACAAGGATGGCCTTTTCTCTACATCCTCACCAACACTTGTCATTGCTTGTCATTTTGATAAAAGCCATTCCAACAGGCATGAGGTAATACTTCATTGTGGTCTTACTTTGCATTTCACTGACAATTAGTGATGTTGAACACCTTTTCGTGTACCAGTTGGACATATGGACATCATTGAAAAAATGTCTATCCATATCTTCTGCCCATATTTTAATCACACTGGTTGGTTTTTGGTTTTTGCTATTAAGTTGTATGAGTTCTTTATATTGGATTAAACCCTTGCCATATATATGATTTGCATATACTTTCTCCCATTTGGTAGGATGTCTTTTAATTTTGTTGATGGTTTTCTCTGCTCTACAGAACCTCTCTGCTCTTTAGTGTAATATTTTTTTTATTTTTTTATAAACATATAATGTAACCCCACCACCCTCTCCCAACACCCCTCCCCACCACCCCCCTCAGTTTGTTTTAGGACATTAAGAGTCTCTTTTGGTTTGTCTCCCTCCTGATCCCATCTTGTTTCATTTATTCTTTTCCTACCCCCTTAGCCTGCCCCCCCCTTGCATCTCCACTGCTTCATATCAGGGAGATCATGATAGTTGTCTTTCTCCAATTGACTTATTTTGCTAAGCATGATACCCTCTAGTTCCATCCATGTCATCACAAATGGCAAGATTTCTTTTTTTGATAGCTGCATAGTATTCCATTGTATATATATACCACTTTTTCTTTATTCATTCATCTGTTGATGGACATATAGGTTTTTTCCATAAATTGGCTATTATGGACATTGCTTCTATAAACATTCAGGTGCACGTTCCTCTTCAGATCACTACATTTGTATCTTTAGGGTAAATATCCTGTAGTGCAATTGCTGGGTCATAAGGTAGCTCTATTTGCAACATTTTGAGGAACCTCCATGCTGTTTTCCAGAATGGTTGCAGCAGCTTGCATTCCCACCAACAGTGTAGGAGGGTTCCCCTTTCTCCCCATCCTCACCAGCATCTGTCATTTCCTGGCTTGATAATTTTAGCCATTCTGACTGGTGTGAGGTGGTATCTCATTGTGGTTCTGATTTGTATTTCCCTGATGCCGAGTGGGGTGGAGCACTTTTTCATGTGTCTGTTGGCCATCTGGATGTCTTTGCAGAAATGTCTGTTCATGTCCTCTGCCCATTTCTTGATTGGATTATTTGTTCTTTGGGTGTTGAGTTTGCTAAGCTCTTTTTTTTTTAAGATTTTATTTATTTATTTGACAGACAGAATCACACAAGCAGGCAGAGAGGGAGGCAGAGAGGGGAGGGGAGAAGCAGGCTCCCTGCCGAGCAGAGAGCCAAATGCGGGACTCAATCCCAGGCCCCTGGGATCATGACCCAAGCCAAAGGCAGCGGTTTAACCCACTGAGCCACCCAGGCATCCCGAGTTTGCTAAGCTCTTTATAGATTTTGGATACTAGCCCTTTATCTGATACGTCATTTGCAAATATCTTCTCCCATTCTGTCACTTGCCTTTTGGTTTTGTTGGCTGTTTCCTTTGCTGTGCAAAAGCTTTTGATCTTGATGAAGTCCCAATAGTTCATTTTTTTCCCTTGCTTCCCTTGCCTTTGGCGTTGTTCCTAGGAAGAAGTTGCTGTGGCTGAGGTCGAAGAGGTTGCTGCCTATGTTCTCCTCAAGGATTTTGATGGATTCCTGTCTCACACTGAGGTCCTTCATCCATTTTGAGTCTATTTTCGTGTGTGGTGTAAGGAAATGGTCCAATTTCATTTTTCTGCATGCAGCTGTCCAATTTTCCCAACACCATTTGTTGAAGAGGCTGTTTTTTTTCCATTGGGTATTCTTTCCTGCTTTGTCAAAGATTAGTTGACCATAGAGTTGAGGGTCTATTTCTGGGCTCTCTATTCTGTTCCATTGATCTATGTGTCTATTTTTGTGCCAGTACCATACTGTCTTGATGATAACAGCTTTGTAATAGAGCTTGAAGTCTGGAATTGTGAAGCCACCAACTTTGGCTTTCTTTTTCATATTCCTTTGGCTATTCGAGGTCTTTTCTGGTTCCATATAAATTTTAGGATTATTTGTTCCATTTCTTTGAAAAAATTGGGTGGGATATTGATAGGCATTGCATTAAATGTATAGATTGGTTTAGGTAGCATAGACATTTTCACAATATTTGTTCTTCCAATCCATGAGCATGGAACATTTTTCCATTTCTTTGTGT
Organism: Taxidea taxus jeffersonii; assembly: GCA_003697995.1. Classification (NCBI taxonomy): domain Eukaryota; kingdom Metazoa; phylum Chordata; class Mammalia; order Carnivora; family Mustelidae; genus Taxidea; species Taxidea taxus. Next base: position 13,576 of record RCUC01085557.1, read on the forward strand.
CTTCCTCAATTTCTTTCATGAGTACTTTATAGTTCTCTGAGTATAGATTCTTTGCCTCTTTGGTTAGGTTTATTCCTAGGTATCTTATGGTTTTGGGTGTAATTGTAAATGGGATTGACTCCTTAATTTCTCTTTCTTCTGTCTTGTTGTTGGTGTAAAGGAATGCAACTGATTTCTGTGCATTGATTTTATATCATGACACTTTACTGAATTCCTGTACAAGCTCTAGCAGTTTTGGAGTGGAGCCTTTTGGGTTTTCCACATATAGTATATCATCTGCAAAGAGAGAGAGTTTGACTTCTTCTTTGCCATTTTGGATGCCTTTATTTTCTTTTTGTTGTCTGATTGCTGAGGCTAGGACTTCTAGTACTATGTTGAATAGCAGTGGTGATAGCGGACATCCCTGCCGTGTTCCTGACCTTAACGGAAAAGCTCTCAGTTTTTCTCCATTGAGAATGATACTTGCCGTGGGTTTTTCATAGATGGCTTTGATAATATTGAGGTATGTGCCTTCTATCCCTACACTTTGAAGAGTTTTGATTAGGAAGGGATGTTGCACTTTGTCAAATGCTTTTTCAGCATCTATTGGGAGTATCATATGGTTCTTGTTCTTTCTTTTGTTAATGTATTGTATCACATTGATTGATTTGCAGATGTTGAACCAAACTTGCAGCCCTGGAATAAATCCCACTTGGTCCTGGTGAATAATCCTGTTAATGTACTGTTAGATCCTATTGGCTAGTATTTTGGTGAGAATTTTCATATCTGTGTTCATCAAGGATATTAGTCTGTAATACTCTTTTTTGATGGGATCCTTATCTGGTTTGGGGATCAAGGTGATACTGACCTCATAAAATGAGTTTGGAAGTTTTCCTTCCATTTCTATTTTTTGGAACAGTTTCAGGAGAATAGGAATTAATTCTTTTTTAAATGTTTGGTAGAATTCCCCTGGAAAGCCATCTGGCCCTGGGCTTTTTTTGTTTGGAGATTTCCAATGACTGTTTCAATCTCCTTACTGGTTATGGGTCTATTCAGGTTATCTGTTTCTTCCTGGTTCAGTTTTGGCAGTTTATATGTCTCTAGGAAAGCATCCATTTCTTCCAGATTGTCGAATTTGTTGGCATAGAGTTGTTCATAATATGTTCTTATTATTGTTGTATTTCTTTGGTGTTGGTTGTGATCTCTCCTCTTTCATTCATGATTTTATTTATTTGGGTCCTTTCTCTTTTCTTTTGGATAAGTCTGGCCAGGGGTTTATCAATCTTATTAATTCTTTCAAAGAACCAGCTCCTAGTTTCATTGATTTCTTCTATTGTTTTTTTGGTTTCTATTTCATTGATTTCTGCTTTGATCTTTATTATTTCTCTTCTCCTGCTGGGTTTAGGCTTCCTTTGTTGTTCTCTCTCGAGCTCCTTTAGGTGTAGGGTTAGGTTGTGTATTTGAGACCTTTCCTGTTTCTTGAGAAAGGCTTGTATCGCTATATATTTTCCTCTCAGGACTGCCTTTGCTGTGTCCCACAGATTTTGGGCCGTTGTGTTTTCATTATCATTTGTTTCCATGGTTTTTTTCAATTCTTCTTTAATTTCCTGGTTGACCCATTCATTCTTTAGAAGGATGCTGTTGAGCCTCCATGTATATGTGCTCTTTCCAAATTTCCTCTTGTGATTGAGTTCTAGCTTCAGAGCATTGTGGTCTGAAAATATGCAAGGAATAATCCCAATCTTTTGATACCTGTTGAGACCTGATTTATGACCCAGGATGTGATCTGTTCTGGAGAATGTTCCATGGGCACTAGAGAAGAATGTGTATTCTGTTGCTTTGGGATGGAATGTTCTGAATATATCTGTGATGTCCATCTGGTCCAGTGTGTCATTTAAGACCTTTATTTCCTTGTTGATCTTTTGCTTGGATGATCTGTCCATTTCAGTGAGGGGTGTGTTAATGTCTCCAACTATTATTGTATTCTTGTCAATGTGTTTCTTTGATTTTGTTATTAATTGGTTTATATAGTTGGCTGCTCCCATGTTAGGGGCATAGATATTTAAAATTGTTAGATCTTCTTGTTGGACAGACCCTTTGAGTATGATGTAGTGTCCTTCCTCATCTCTTATTATAGTCTTTGGCTTAAAATCTAATTGATCTGATATAAGGATTGCCACCCCAGCTTTCTTCTGATGTCCATTAGCATGGTAAATTGTTTTCCACCCCCTCACTTTCAATCTGGAGGTGTCTTCAGGTCTAAAATGAATTTCTTGTAGGCAGCATATGGATGGGTTTTGGTTTTTTATCCATTTTGAAACCATGTGTCTTTTGATTGGGGCATTTAGCCCATTTATGTTCAGGGTAACTATTGAGAGATATGAATTTAGTGCCATTGTATTGCCTGTAAGGTGATTGTTACTGTATATTGTCTCTGTTCCTTTCTGATCTAATACTTTCAGGGTCTCTCTTTGCTTAGAGGACCCCTTTCAATATTTCCTGTAGAGCTGGTTTGGTGTTTACAAACTCTTTCAGTTTTTGTTTGTCCTGGAAGCTTTTTATCTCTCCTTCTATTTTCAATAATAACCTAGCTGGATATAGTTTCTTGGCTGCATGTTTTTCTCATTTAGTGTTCTGAATATATCATGGCAGTTCTTTCTGGCCTGCCAGGTCTCTGTGGATAAGTCCACTGCCAATCTAATATTTTTACCATTGTATGTTATAGACTTCTTATCCCAGGCTGCTTTCAGGATTTTCTCTTTGTCGCTAAGACTTGTAAATTTTACTATTAGATGACAGGGTGTGGACCTATTCTTACTGATTTTGAGAGGGATTCTCTGCACCTCCTGGATTTTGTTGTTTGTTCCCTTTGCCATATTAGGGAAATTCTCTATGATAATTCTCTCCAATATACCTTCTCCTCCCCTCTCTTTCTTCTTCTCCTGGAATTCCAATTATTCTAATGTTGTTTCATCTTATGGTATCACTTATCTCTCGAATTCTCCCCTCGTGGTTCAGTAGTTGTTTGTCTCTCTTTTGCTCAGCTTCTTTATTCTCTGTCATTTGGTCTTCTATATCACTAATTCCCTTTTCTGCCTCACTTATCCTAGCAGTAAGAGCCTCCATTTTTTTATTGCACCTCATTAATAGCTTTTTTTATTTCAATTTGATTAGATTTTAGTTCTTTTATTTCTCCAGGAAGGGCTTTTATTTCTCCAGACAGGATTTCTCTAATATCTTCCATGCCTTTTTCAATCCTGGCTAGAACCTTGAGAATCATCATCCTGAACTCTAGATCTGACATATTACCAATGTCTGTATTGATTAAGTCCCTAGCCTTTGGTACTGCCTCTTGTTCTTTTTTTTTTTTTTTGTGGTGAGTTTTTCCACCTTGTCATTTTGTCCAGAGGAGAATATATGAAGGAGCAAATGAAATACTAAAAGGGTGGCAAAGACCCCAGGAAAATGTGCTTTAACCAAATCAGAAGAGACCCCAAATTGTGGGGGGGGAGAAATGGGGTAAAAAGAAGTTCAAAAAACAAATTTATTTTTTTTTAAGATTTTATTTACTCATTTGACAGACAGAGATCACAAGTAGGCAGAGAGGCAGAGAGAGAGAGGAGGAAGCAGGCTGTCCACAGAGCAGAGAGCCCGATATGGGGCTCGATCCCACGACCCTGGGATCACGACCCGAGCCGAAGGCAGCTGCCTCAACCCACTGAGCCACCCAGGCGCCCCTCAAAAAACAAATTTAAAAAAGAATACAAATAAAGAAAAAATATAAAAAAAGAAAAAAAATATATATATATATTAGACTGGTGACTAGAACAGGGTCACCCACTTAATTTTGGGAGTATTTTGGTCTCTTAGAAGAAATTACCTCCAAAAATTTTAAAGAATGAAAACATATAAGGGTAAACACAATGAAGGAATGGAATATGACTATCAAGATGAAAAAAGAAATTTTTTTAAAAATTTCTAACTAAGGTGTTGATAAGGTAAGTTCATTGGGAGAATAAAAAAAAAGAAAGTGGAGAGAACTTGCTTGGGCTGGAGACTAGATCAAGCCTGGTGCAAGATTTAGGGTGTATTTTGATCCATTAGAAGAAGTTGTACCCCAAATTTTTTAGAAGAAAAAACCCTATGTGTATACAAAGAATAAAGTTAGCTACAATGAAGGATAAAATATGACTATAATAATGAAGGTTCAAAAAAGATTTTTTTTAAGAAAGAGATTAAGATAAACTAGTTAAAAAACATTCAAAGAGGAAAGGGTAAAAGTTAAAAAAAATTAGCAGAAGAAAAAAAATTTTAAAAATTTTAATTAATTTTGCAAGAGTAAAGATTTATGGGGAGAAAGCCATGAATTCCATGCTTTGCTTTCTCCTCATCTGGAATTCCGCTGTTCTCCTTGGTAAGTGAAATTGGTCTTGGCTGGATTTCTTGTTGATCTTCTGGGGGAGGGGCCTGTTGTGATTTTCAAGTGTCTCTGCCCCAGGCAGAATTGCACCGCCCTTACCAGTGGCCGGGCTAAGCAATCCTCTCAGGTTCACTTTCGGGAGCTTTTGTTCCCTGAACGCTTTCCGTAGAGTTCCAGAGAACAGGAATGAAAATGGCAGCCTCCCAATCTCTGGCCCAGAGGACCCGAGAGCTCGAGGCCCCAGTCTTCAGTGCGCCTTCAGAGAAAAGTGCTAAATCACTCCTGTCTCCCCGGCCTCTGGCCGTTCTTGGAGAAAAGCGCTGAATCATACTTGTCTCCCTGCCCCTGGCTGCGCTCCGAGCTCACCCAGCCTGTGACCAAGTGTCTCTGTCTCTGGCACAGAGCCCCACCTGGAGTCTCCGAACCCTGCAGATCCCTGAGCTCTCCCAGGTCGGAGTCTCCCTGGATCTTGTGGGGACCTCACGGACAGAGCACTGGCCTGTGTCACAGATTATGGTTCAAGGTAATGCCAAGTTGAGAGCTCACTCCATGGCTCTGTCTCCATAGCCGGCTTCCCTGCTCTAATACCTGTGAGTTCTGCGACACTCAGACACCCCCAATCCTTCTGTGACCCCACGGGACTTGAGGCCATGCTGTTCCCATGAGGTCTTCACCCCAGTTTAGCCTCTGGAGCAATGTCCCTCAGTGGAGCAGACTTTTAAAAGTCCTGATTTTGTGCTCCATTTTTCTGCCACTTGCCGGGAGCTGGCCCCTCCACCCAGGGTCTATCCTCCCGTCACCTTGGATTCACTTCTCTGCTGGTCCTACCTTTCAGAAAGTGGTCGATTTTCTGCTTCTAGAATTGTTTCTCTTCTTCTCTTTGATCTCCTGTTGGATTTATAGGTGTTCAGAATGGTTTGATAAGCTATCTAGCTGATCTCCTGCTGCCTGATGTCATCTCAGCCTGCTACTTCTCCGCCATCTTGACTCCTCCCCTTTAGTGTAATATTAAACACCAAGATGGCACAAGTTATGGACAAATTTTTTTATAATAATACTGTATCATCTGAATGATATCATTTGTGTAATACTAAAGTATCATTTGTATCATGCCATTGTTGCAACAATATGAAATTTTTCTTTCCTGAGAAAGATGCACTCAGATTTTTGGTATACATTGGTTCTCAATTTATTTCTATTTTTTTCTCAAGAAAAAGGCTGAAACATTAAATAAATCTAAATGTTAAGAACTTCATGTGAAGTCTTATGTTAACCCTCAGCTCTAATAAACTAGAGCCACAACTCACACAATTTGTACACCCTCCATTCTCTAGTTGCTTCTGAAAAATGGAAATGCTTCTGAGTAACACCCTTTAGTGAGTGAGTTTTGATACTCTAATCGAGTCTCACCTTCCTACCCAGTATCCTGATTCCATCAAGTTAACCATAGTTTATGTGGTTGGCAGTCCATGCCAGAAATTTATAAGACAATAAAAATCCCTACAGTGGCATGTCATACTTCATTTTAGAACAAAACTTCCTTCACCATCATTAATGTATAGAGTTATGCTCATGTTACTTTGTTTATAGTTCTGGAAAGAATAAGGAAACTGATAGATGATATGGCAAATTGGTGATCTGTTTCTATCCACCCATCAAGCAGTTATTAATTATGTGTTGTGTGTCCAACATATAAACCTAAAACATGATTATTGTCCTCCTGGAGATTGTAACACTGTTGGGAAGTCAAGATACATACACAAAAACTTTTAGGTAGGAAGAAGCAGGCATCAGGAAGGACATGGTATGGTGTCTCCATGCTTAATCTATTGCATAGTACACCCATGTTTTGGTTAACCTTGTTTGATCCTGATCTTGGCTACATTGATTTCAGGTCCTTCCTGATCCTAATTTTCAGGTAACTGAAGAGAAATCTTTTGTCCCTATTACTTCCAGAGCACAATATTCCACTAGTAGGTTCTCAGAAAATCTGAGAGGTCATTACTCTACCTAAGCATGTTATGCTAGAATGGACCACAGTCCTGCCTTGTGACCTCAGTTTTATGCAGATTTCACCGTGGCTCTGGCTTAAGATCCAAATAGGGGTCTAAGAGGGTTAAGCTCAAGACCAACATGGGAAAACTACCCATGATGTCCTCAAATCACCTCTTACCCCTGATGATGACCGATAGTTCTTAGGCTGAGCTCATGTACTATATTAGGATTCTCCAGAGAAACTGAACCAATAAGGGTGTTATTATAAGGAATTGACCTATGATTATGGAGGCTAAGAAATCTCAAAATCTGCCAGAGACCCAGGAAAGCCAATGATATAAATTCCAATCCAAAGGCAGGAGAAGACCATGTCCCAGTTCAACAAGCAGGCAGAATGATAAAAGGAGGATTTCCTCCTTCCTCCACCTCAGTATTCAGGCCCTCAGTGGATTGGATAATAATATCCACCCACATTGAGGAGGGCAGTCTACCTTTCTGAGTACACCAATTTAAATACTAATCTTATCCAGAACACTCTCACAGACACAACTAGAAACAATGTTTAATTGGGCCACCCTATGTTGCAGTCAAACTGACACAAAAAATTAACCATTGCACACACACACACAAAACTAACCATTATATGTACCCTATTCTTCTTTCCTTCATAATGATTTCTCCCCAGTCATTGATGCAAATGACTCTACAGGAGCTGAGCCCATGATATTTACTCCAAACACATTCATTTTAACTGATAACTAAGATGTTTATACTAGAATCCTCACTACAATATTTTTTTAGTTTAGGACCTGCCACAATCAGACTTCTCCTGTCCATCCAACCCTATTCTTCTTTGTTATCTTCAGTGGGTTGATAGTGTCTTCCCCAAAAGATATGTCTAAGTCCTAACCCCTATCAATATGATCTTTTTATGGAAATAACATCTTTACAAAGGATCTTTGGGTAAAATTATTTTGGATTTAAGGTGAGCCCTAAATGCAATTATTGGTGTCCTTGTGGAGAAAGGAGAGGGAAATTTAAGCCATGGAGACACAGGGAAGAAGACATGTGAAGACAGAGGCAGAAACTGGAGTAGTGCATATATGAGCCAAAGAACACCAAGGGCTGCTGACAGACACCAGAAGCTAGGAGATGGGCATTGAATGCTTTCTCCCTCAAGACCTCAAGAAAGAACCAACTCTGCCAACACCTTGCTTTCAAACTTCTACTCTCCATAACTGTGAGAGAATAAGTTTCTATTGTTTCAAGCCACCAAATTTATGGTAGTTTTTTATAGCAACCACAGGGAATGAATATTCTAGTTAATAGTCTCTTTATTGTTCCTGAAATATATTATCCTCTTTCCTACCTCTATACCTCTGTTTAATTTTTTTTCCCACCCCAAAATGCCATATCCTTCACCTTTTCATCCATCCTTCCTAGCCTTCAGAAACTTTCTCAATCCTACCTAGTGAAAGCAACCTTCTCCAGCTGTTCTTACCCACTTATATTCTTAACTGTCTGTATTGATATATATTATATTCTGTCTTTCCCTACAAGTTAAGTTTCTGTGACTTGTTTTCCTAAAGAAAGCAAAACTTCCATGAGTACAGATTCCTATGATGTAACCATATAACCTTAAACTAGCAAGCAATTGACAAAGATATATAGCACCACTAATATTAAAAGCAAAATCTCAGTGATCTTACTACAGACTCACTCCCAGGCTGACTCTGTTGTAGCCCAATTCAAAGAGAATGATTGAGATTTCAGGTCATTCCCTCCCCTGAGGTGCTACTCAAGGCTGAACTTCCACTCCAAAAGCTGTTATTGTCACCCTATCTTGTTTTGTGAAATAAAAAGGGGAACTATGGAGGTTCCCACAGCAAGACTTTATAATTCCTATAGCATCACAGTAATTACTGATACTGAAGATTATTGGTGCATTTAAGTTGCAGAAGGCAGAGTCTGTTGAAGCTTTGTATCAAAGTAGTAGAAAATAAAATGAAAGAACCTGACCTCAAGAAAAAACTTTAAAATCCTCCTTCATGATCAAAGCATGAATGAAACACTTTCTTTGAGTAGAATGGTCTTGAATGGATATTTACAAATTATCATTATATTTCTTCCTTCTTTGGTCCCAAACCATTTAGACAAATTTATCGTCTCCATAACTTCTCACCTTTGTATTTTCAGGACTCCCAAGTAGGAACCCATGACATTCCCTATAAAACACAGGGAACCTGAGGTCTTCAAGTGTGAAGCTAACCTTGCTCCAGGAAAGGACTTAGAAAGGAGTTATGGACCAGTTGTCAGAGATGCCATTAGGACAAGATGCATAGCAGATGTTTCTCCCTCTGGCCTGTCCTGTTAATACAGTATGAGCTGTAATGTGACTAAGTGGGTGGGATTGGGAGGACACCATAGAGGACATATTATTGAGACATAAAATCTTCATGGAAGTTTCCCTCTCTGAGTCAGCCTTAGGCCAGAACATTGCCTGCCTTCTGTGGTATAATGGAATCCATGTGGTCCATAAAATCTTCCAAGATCTAAAAACCAAGCAGTCATTGCCTCTCCCAAATTATCCAAAAATCCAAAGGGGTGTTCCTGGGTGATACAACTCTTTCACTTACCACCAAAACTAGCTAAGCAAAGATTTCACATCCAAGCTCCACAAGTCCCACAAAGAAGACTTCACAATCCATCTGCCCCCTCCCACTGGCCTCCCCTCCTGCAGCCGCTGGAGCTGCAGAGCTTCCCAAGTTATCTCAAATGATTAACCCAGGTGTCAGTGTTTCTGCAAAGTGCAAGTGCTTCTTCTTTATTTTATGCTTGGTCAGGATAAGTTCCCAGGAAAACTGAGTCTCAAAAGAGTTGAGTCTCAACTCTCATGTTCTCTCTTTCTCTATCTCTCCCTCCATCTTTTCATCTTTTTCCCTCTCCCTTCCTCTTCCTCTCCCCTTCATGCTTTCTCTCTCTCTCACACACACACACACACACACACACTCTTGAAAGGCCAGGTTTGGCTCATTATTTCCTTTTCCATAATTCACATTTCCTCAACAGGTTACCAAGCATCAAAAAGTTTTCCCAAGACACTGGGGAAAAAAAGCACTGGCCTCTTTACGTATAGATATGTATAACACACAGGGCCCTCTTGCTGAGTCTGTGGGTGCATTACACACATGCATAGAGCTGCAAGGATGGCTGACTAGCACAAATCCCACCAACCACCCTCTTGCTGGGTCTTCCAGGTCTTCATAGAAAATTTTCTCTCAAAGACTAACAGCCTTTTCCTGAAATCTGGTCTCTACTGTTAACACTCAGGTGTCCGTAAATAATTTTTGTACATTCCAGAATAGTGGTTCTCAACCTGGACTGCACATTAGAATAACCTGGAAATTTTTCTCAAAAAGGTCATGCCTGCCTACCCTAAAGATTCTGATTTAATTAGCCAGGGACATACTCTCAGATCAGGGGATTAAATGTTCCCAGGTGGCTATGAGGTATGACCCAGGTCAAGAGAGCCTGAGTAGAAGGGAGCAGGTCAGTTCCAGTCTCGTTTTACAAATGGCCCACAGCCTTTATGTAAATTCATATTGGCAAATAGATTTGAGAGGTGAGTGAGATGCTAACTGCTCTCACCATAACCTTGCTTCTGCCCACCCATTACAACTACTTACTTCTCAATTATGGTCAAAAACAAATATAAAAAATATTTTTGTGAACAACATTGTTTCTCCTTTCATTTACTGTCTCAGTAAGATGTTAACTGTTAGCTTTGTATCAGATAGTCAAGAGAAAAAAATATACCATTAAGGGACATCAGAATGTGTTCCTCATATAATCTCATCCCTTATTCACTCGTTGTTATTCAAATTCAGATTCAAAGCAGGAGAAAGTCATAGCTTTCCTATTTTGTGCAACTGTATGCTATTTTAATTAGCAGCAAGCACAGTTAATTATCTGAAAGGTCTCCTATTATTAGAAGAAAATAGTTTCTCCTAAAAATGCTAATAAATAACACCGTTACATGACATATGGTCATAAGCCTGCTCCAAGTGAGGACAAGGCCAGTTTATCAGATTTTCCTCTGCCTCATAAAGTTCTCCACTCTTTCAGAGCCTGCAATTTAATTGCAGAGAGAAACTATAAACGACCCTGTGGAGTGCATGAAGAAGAATTATCCATCATCTTTATTTATGAGTATTCTAAACAAAGAAGCTAGTAAATATGGATACAGTGAATGTCTCCCAGGCCACACCAACTGGAGGGTAAAAATAGGGTCACCATATGTTATAAACAGGATTTGTTGGCTTTGTTCTCCAACAACTCTGCCAAAATTCTGGTCCCCTCTTAGATAAATCTCAAAGAATGCTGGGAGCCTTCAGTGGGTACAAGAACTCTGGTTTGTATTTGCCATGAATAGCTGCCTTTTCCTTTGGCCTGCCCAAGCTCACAAATGTGACAGTGCCTATCTTGGAGGACCACAGGGTTGTGAGCTACACTATCACAACCTGCTAAAGATGTTGCACCTGTTCTAAGACTGCCATGGCCACACTGTGGAGGTACAGCCTTTTCCCCTGGAATGGATGCTATCACACAAGCAATCACCTTGCCCTGGGACTTAAGCATGACTCCATAGAGCCTGGGCCAGAGAACAATATAGTTGAGAGGCATTTGCTTTATTTAAAATCATCCCTCTTATCCCTCCCCTCCAGCTTTGGTCCATTTTCCTAGAATCAAGCATTTGCCTTCATTTTCTCTTACCACATTTTTTTAAAGTTTTTTTTTTTTTTAAGATTTTATTTATTTGACAGAGAGAGAGACAGTGAGAGGGAATACAAGCAGGGGGAAGTGGGAGAGGGAGAAGCAGGCCTCCCACTGAGCAGGGAACCCAACTCTGGGCTTGATCCTAGGACTCGGATCATGACCTGAGCCAAAGTCAGACACTTAATGACTGAGCCACCCAGGCGCCCCTCTTACCACAATTTTTAGTGAAGATTCTCCAGTTTACCAATTTACTCCTCCTTACTTGTAGTCCTCCATATATATTCATTCACTCATTTATTCAATCATTCATTCATTCATTCCCTATGCTAGATAGACATCATTGAGGATTTAACAATGACCTGGATGGATACAGTCCTCTCCTCACAGACTAAGTGCTACAAGCAAATTGTACAACAGGCAAGTCCAAGGTGCTGTGCACACACAGAGGACAGGCACTTATTTGTGTCATCAAGGAAAGGTGCTCAGAGGAAAGAAATGACCTCAAAATACAAACTTAACAAAAGAGTAGGACCCAGGAAGCCAGGGCAGAGCAGGAACAAGAGGACAAAGGAGGGCTATATGATGGAAAGAGGAAGGGGCAACTCCAGGCATAAAGAACATCATATACAAAGCCTCAGAGGTTAGGTAGAATATCCCAAATTCCAAAAATAGTCCCAGAAGACTCATTTCCACCAAAATTTTAACTTTCTGCTCCAACAACTTGTAACCAAAAGGACTTGATCTCCTTTTTCTTTGAGAAGGTTTTAAATAAGGACAGGGTCTTAAGTCAGACAAAAACAGATTAATGAGAGAATACCTATTAAATTTAAATTTCAGATAAACAACAATAATTTTTGGTGTAAATATGCCTCAAATATCACAAGGATATACTTATACTAAAAAGTATTTGCTGTTTATCTGGAATTCAAATGTAACTGCATGTACTGTATTTTTATATGCTAAGTCTGGCAACTGTAAATCATGAAAATGACCACATTCACTGGAAAATCAATTGGAAAAAGAAGAGATAAGATTACAAAAGCAGACATCAATGGTAAAAACATAAAAAATTCAACTCACAGAAAAAAAGACTACAACAGGCCAAGCAAATTTCCTTGTCTGAGTTCTAAATAACTAAAACCCATGAGAAGGCTCTACCATAGCAATTACAGGGTTTGTTGCCAGAAGCATTTTATAAGAGCAGGATTGCAGAGAAAGGATCCCTAAAACTGAGACCCCAGCTCCCTCATAACCACCAGCTCAGGCAATGAATTTGATACCAACAGGAGACCTGCAGTCATTGAAAAACACAGCCAGCCATCCCTGGATTCCTGGTCACACACAGCCAAGTGCTGACTGCATTAGGGTTCTTGAGAGCACTGACGGTGGAAACACATCTAAGTGCATGTGTGTTTGTCTTCAGATGTCTCACTATAATGTAGCCCACCACCCATATTTCAGGTCCAGTCTCAATACATAGGCCTTACCTCTGTCTCAGCAGGAAATGGATGAAAATCAGCATGTCCTCAGGGAGATGAAAAGTTAATACTAGCAGAAAACAAATAAACAAAACAAAGGCAGAATAGGGAGAGAAAAGGTTTTCTGCTTTCTTAGTCCTGATCTAAATAACAGTAGTGTTTGATGAAGAAATTAAATAGAAAGGAGGGGAGTCATAAATAAAATTTAATAGAAAAATTTCTGGGTCTTTAATGCCTCTGTTAGACTGGTTTAGGGCTCTGTGTGTGTCTGTGAGAAAGAGAGAGAAAGAGACAGAGTTCAAGAGATTAATATGATGGACACAAAAGAAAGATTAAAAATAAAATATTCTTATTCTGTTGCAATATCCATAAAATTGTTGACCTTAAGTGGAAATGTACTAAATTTGAGGAGAGAGAACAAAACCAATACATTTCATAAAACTGTAGTGAATGCCAGGTATTGAAAGTCTTACCAAAGCAGACATCTGCTTCCATCCCTAGGAGACAAGAGAGATATACTCTCTAAAAACAGTATACATATACATATACATGTATAGATATGCATATGCATATCTAAAAGACACAAAAACAAGAAGTTACAAAGGGCAAATGCACAGTCCCTGTTTTCAAACCAAGATGCACCTTCCAGGTCTGTAGTCCTCATCCCCAGTCTTCTGCCCCAGATGCTTTAAATTCCACAAGGACCTGAAGGTCTCAGTTTTGCACATTCAGTCCTAATCTGAAATTATGGTTTGGAGTCGAGCTGTGAATGGTTTAAATGCCTAACCCCACTTCTAATTCCTTACCCCCTTCAATCCATCCTCTCCCCAAGAAACCTAAGTATATTTATCCCCAGGCTTCAGAGAGGCAGCCTTTTCTTTCCAAAAGTAAACAGAGTAGTCGGGTGAGTCATGCAAGCTGATCGTCCCATCCAGTTCATCACATTAAAATGAAAAACAGGGTTTGCTCATAAGTTTCATATTCATAAACATGAATATATATTGTAATTTTTTACATTTAAAAGGTTGGATTCCTTCTGGAGATATTCACAAAATATAATTAAGAAAAAAGAAAGTTAAGCTTTGTTTATATGAAATAATGTAAGATAGAGAAGGGCCATGTTAAAAATTGTCTCAGATGGACATCCTTTTTTTTTTTTTAAGTCAGACCTTGAACCCAGATCTTCAGGTTCTTTCTATTTTTTTTTTCACTTCAGCTTTTTTTATTTAAACATATAATATAACGCCACCACCCTCTCCCAAACCCTCTCCCTCCCCACCCCCCTCACTTTGTTTTATGACATTAAGAGTCTCTTTTGGTTTGTCTCCCTCCCGATCCCATCTTCTTTCATTTTTACTTTTCCTACCACCTTAACCCCCACCCCCATTGCATCTCCACTTCCTCATATCAGGGAGATCATGTGATAGTTGTCTTTCTCCAGTTGACTTATTTTGCTAAGCATAATACGCTCTAGTTCCATCCATGTCATCGCAAATGGTAAGATTTCATTTCTTTTGATG
>RCUC01085558.1:0-43572 GCA_003697995.1 Taxidea taxus jeffersonii
GGTCCTGTCTCCTGCTCTTTTTTTTGTGGTGAGTTTTTCCGCCTTGTCATTTTGTCCAGATAAGAATCCGCTGTTCTCCTTGTTAAGTGAACTTGGTCTTGGCTGGATTTCTTTGATCTTCTGGGGGAGGGGCCTGTTGTAGTGATTCTCAGGTGTCTTTGCCCCAGGCGGAGTGCACCGCCCTTACCAGGGACCGGGCTAAGTCATCCTCTCAGGTTCGCTTTCGGGAGATTTTGTTCCCTGAATGCTTTCCGTAGAGTTCTGGAGGACGGGAATGACAATGGCGGCCTCCCAATCTCTGGTTCAGAGGAGCCGAGAGCTAGGGGCCCCAGTCTTCAGTGCGCCTTCAGAGAAAAGCGCTTAATCACTCCTGTTTCCCCAGCCTCCAGCCGTGCTTGGAGAAAATTGTGCGTCATCAGTCCCGTCTCACTGGCTTCTGGGAGCTCCGAGGTCACCCAGCCTGTGACCAAGCATCTCTGTCTCTGGCAGAGTCCCACCTGGAGTCTCCGAACTCCATAGATCCCTGAGCTCTCCCGGGTCGGAGTCTCCCCGGATCTTGTGGGGACCCTCGCGCAGAGCACAGGCCCGTGTCACAGACCACTAGGAAACCTCGGCTCTGTCTCCGCAGCCGGCTTCCCTGCTCTAATACCTGTGAGCTCTGCAACACTCAGACACCCCCGATCCTTCTGTGACCCCGCGGGACCTGAGTCTACGTTGTCCCCGTGAGGTCTTCACCCCAGTTTAGCCTCTGGAGTGATGTCCCTCCATGGAGCAGACTTTTAAAAGTCCTGATTTTGTGTCCGTTGTTCCGCCGCTTGCCGGGAGCCAGCCCCTCCTCCCAGGGTCTATCTTCCCATCATGTTGGATTCACTTCTCCGCTGGTCCTACCTTTCAGAAAGTGGTCCATTTTCTGTTTCTAGAATTGTTGTTTTTCTTCTCTTTGATCTCCTGTTGGATTCGTAGGTGTTCGGAATGGTTTGATAGGCTATCTAGCTGGTCTCCTGCTGCCTGGTGTCGTCTCAGCCTGCTACTTCTCCGCCATCTTGACTCCTCCCCCATTTTCATGAATTTTTTAATTCTTTTTTAATTTCCTGGTTTACCCATTCATTCTTTAGTAGGATGCTCTTTAACCTCCAAGTGTGAGTTCCTTCCTAATTTCCTCTTATAATTCAGTTTAAGTTTCAAAGTATTGTGGTCTGAAAATACACAGGGAATAATCTTGATCTTTTGGTACTGGTTGAAACCTGATTTGTGACACTGTATGTGATCTATTCCAGAGAATGTTCGATGTGCACTAGAGAAGAATGTGTATTTTGTTGCTTTAGGATGGAATGCTCTATATATAAGAGATAAAGTCCACCTGGTCCAGTGTGTCATTAAAAAACTCGTTTCTTTGTTGATCTTCTGCTTAGATGATCTGTACATTGCTGTGAGTGAGTGTTGAAGTCTCCTGCTATTAATGTATTATTACCAATGTATTTTTTTATTTTGGTTATTAATCATTTGATATATTTGGATGCTCCCAAACTAGGAGCATATTTATAATTATTAGATCTTCTTGTTGGGTAGACACCTTAAGTATGATATAGTGTCCCTCTTCATCACTTACTACAGTCTTTGATTTAAAATCTAATTTGTCTGATACGAGCATTGCTCCCCCAGCTCTCTTTTGAGGCCCATTTGCCTGATAAATTGTTCTCCAACACCTCATTTTCAGTCTGGATATATCTTTAGGTGTAAAGTGAGTCTCCTGTAGAAAGCATATGGATGGATCTTGCTTTTTAGCCAATCTGATACCCTATATCTTTTGATTGGAGCATTTAGCCCATTTCCATTCAGAGTAACTATAGAAAGATATGAATTTAGTGCCATTATAGTGTCCCTGTTTCTGTAGATTGTCTCTGTTAATTTCTGCTCTATATTTCTCTTGGGGTCTCTCTTCGCTTACAGAATCCCCCTTAATATTTTTTGCAGGGCTGACTTGGTGGTCACATATTTTCAGTTTTTGTCTATCCTGCAAGGTCCTTATCCCTCCTTCCATTCAGAATCACAGCCTTGATAAATTAAGTATTCTTGGCTACATATTTTTCTCATTTAGTGTCATGAACATATCATGCCAGCACATTCTGGCTTGTCAGGCCTCTGGGCATAAGCCTAATACCAGTCTAATGTTCTTGCTCCTGTAGGTTAGGGAGTTTTTGTCTCAGGCTTCTCAGGATTTTCTCTTTAATTCTGAAATTTGCAAGCTTCATGACTGTATGTCAGGGTGTTGATCTATTTTTATTGATTTTGGGAGGGGTCCTCTCTACCTCCTGGACATGAATGCCTGTTTTCTTTCCCAGATTAAGGACATGCTCAGTTATGATTTGTTCAAATATACCTTCTGGCCCTCTCTCTCTTTCCTCTATCTCTGGGACCCCAGTAATTCTGATATTGTTTCATTTTATGGCATCAATGATCTCTCAAATTCTGTCCTCATGGTCCAAAAGAGACAAAAGTCTCTTTTCTTCAGCTTCTTTCCTTTCTATCAACTTGTGTTCTATGTCACCTACTCTGCCTCATTTAGCCTAGCCTTTAGGCATCCAATTTAACCAGCATCTCAGGTAGAACATTTTAAATTTGGCCTTATTAGATCTCATACCTGCACTAAGAGATTCTCTAGTGTATTTTATGCTTTTTCAAGCCCAGCTAGTAAGTTTATAATTGTTATCCTGAATTCTAGCTCTGACATTTTACTTATATTAATATAGATTAGATCTGTGGCAGAGATTATTACCTCTTGTTCTTTCTTTTGTTGTGAATTCCTCCTCCTAGTCATTTTTCCCAGAGAAAAGTGGATGAATGAGTGAGCACTATCAAAAATATCGGGGCACCTGGGTGGCTCAGTGGGTTAAAGCCTTTGCCTTCGGCTCAGGTCATGTCTCAGGGTCCTGGGATTGAGGCCCACATCGGGCTCTCTGCTCAGCAGGGAGCCTGCTTCCTCCTCTCTCTCTGCCTGTCTCTCTGCCTACTTGTGATCTCTGTCTGTCAAAAAAATAAATAAAATCTTTTAAAAAAATATCAACCACAACCCAAGCAAAATGCACACTAGACAAGTCAAAGAGGTCAGAAACTAGAAAAGAAAAAGAAGAAAAAGAAAAAAGGGAAATAAAAAAGGGGGGCATGGGGAAGAGAGAGTATAATCTCACAGGACGGGTGATCCACTTGGCCCTGAGTATATTTTTGGTCTGTGTTTTAGAAGACAATAAATCCCAAAATTGTAAAGAAAGCAAAAATTATATATGTACAAAAATAAAATTGAATAGAGTGAAAGGAAGCCAAACACGAAGACTATATCTATAAAATGTAAATGTAAAAGATGTTAGTTGAAAAAAAGACTTAAAAATAAAGAGCTTATACCTTGGCTAATTTAAATTTAAAAAAAAAACAGGGGAAGTCTCAAGGAGGGTGGGGCAGAAAAAAATAAAGAGCTGATAAAATAAGAAACTACTTGACAAGGGAAAAAAGAAATGGAAATTTTTAAACTGAAATATAAGTGAATCATGAGAAAAAACCTTGAATTCTAGTTACTATTTCCCTGTAACCCTGGAGTTTTACAGTCCTGTGTGGTCAGTAAACTTGCTGTTCACCTGTTCTTCCAGTTGTTCGTCTGGGGAAGGGGTCTGCTGTGCTGATTCTCAGGTGTGTTTGCCCGAGTGGAGTTGCACTGCCTCTCGCAAGGGGGCCCAGTCTCAGTGTAAGCAATTTTTGGTTGCTCTGTGTGGCTCTTGTTCCCTGAAGGCTTTCCACCTTTCCTTAGAGGATCAAAAAAAAAATGGTCACACCCCAATCTCCCTCCCCAGAGCCAAAAGATCGCAGTCCCCTCTCTTCAGTAAACCCTCAGGGATAAACAGTCTTCACTTTTGTGTGTGCCAAACTCTTCAGATTCCTGCAGTGAACGCCCACACCTATCCTCCTGGGGGAAGGCAGAGGGTTCTGGGCTTCTGCATGTTTTAGGGCCCTGGCATGGAGAGCAGTTGCCCGAAACTGTGCCTTCTCCAACCCTCCTGGGGGAAGGTGGAGGGTTGCTGCTTTTCTGGCTTTTGTAGGACACATTGAGAGGTGTCAGAAGGTTGTATGTGCACCTGCTTTACCCCTCTCAGGGGAAGGCGTAGGGTCCCCACATTCCTGTCCTTTGCAGGGTTCCCACACAGAGAATGGTCACCTGATTGGGACATAGCTCATGGTTTATGGTGAACCAAGCTGAGAGCCCCCTCCTGGGCTCACTGACCATAACAAGTTTCCCTGCTCCAATGCTTGGGAACTCTACCAGCTCAGGTACCCCCATTATTTCTGTGTCTGGGGATCCTAAAATCACACTGTCCCACCTATAATTCTGCCCCATTTCACCACCTGAACACCTTTCAAGCAGGGATGTCTTTCACTGGAGCAGATTTCTAAGTGTTCCAATTTTGCCTTCCAGGGCTCTATCACTTTCCAGTAGTGGTGCTTCAGAGACTCCCTTCCACCGTGGTTTATCTTCTGATATATCCCCTCAGAATCACTTCTCTGCACCTTCTACCTGGCAAAAAGTGGCCTCTTTTCTTCTTGTACCACTGCAGGTATTCTTTTCTTACATCTCAGGTTGAATTCATGGCTGTTCAGAGTGATTTATAGTCATCTAACTAAATTCAAGGGACCAGATGAAATGAGGTCCCCTATACTTCTGCCATCTTGTCTCCTCCATAGTCTTTTTACCTGATAAGTCATTTGCAAATATTTTCTTCTATCTCATAAGCTGCCTTTTAGTTTTGTTGACCATTTCCTTTGCTACTCAAATCAACCTACACATTCAAAGCAATCCCTATCAAAATATCATCATCACCTTTCACAGAGCTGGAACAAACAATTCTAAAATTGATATAGCACAAGAAAAGACCCCCAAATAGCCAAAGGAATGTTGAAAAGGAAAACTAAAGCTCGAGACATCACAATTGTGGACTTAAAGCTGTATGACAAGGTACTGTCACAAGACAGCATGGTACTGGCACAAAAACAGACACACAGATGAATAGGAAAGAATATAGAATATAGAAATGGAGTCTCAACTCTATCTAATACTAATAACTCTAATAACTAATAACTCTAATAACTCTCAACTAATATTTGAAAAGTAAGAAAGAATATTCAATAGAAAAAGGAAAAACTTGGGTCACCTGGGTGGTCAGTGGGTTAAAGACTCTGCCTTCAGCTCAGGTCATGATCTCAGGGTCCTGGGATCAAGCCCCATATCGAGCTCTCTGCTCAGCAGGGAGCCTGCTCCCCCCCACCCCTCTCTGCCTGACTCTCTGCCTTCTTGTGATTTCTGTCAAATAAATAAATAAATATTTTGTTAAAAAAAGAAATAGGAAAACTCTTTAATATATATGCTGCTGGAAAAGTTGGACAGCCACCAGCAGAAGATTGAAACTGGATCGTTGTTTACACCAGACACAAAAATAAACTCAAAATGTATGAGAGATGTAAATGTAAGACAGGAATCCCTCAAAATCCTAGAGGAGAACATTGGCAGCAATCTCTTTGACCTTGGCCACAGCAACTTTTTCCTGGACAGTATGCCAAAGACAAGGGAAACAAAAGGAAAAATAAATGATTAGGACTTCATCAGGATGAAAGCTACTCTCTCAGAAAATTTGTTCCTCAGACTACACAGGTGCCCCAAGCACTTATTCTTTCAGATTTATTATTTATTTATTTATTTATTATTAATTTATTTATTTAAAATTCAATTAAACAACATACAGTACACCATTAGTTTTTGGTTTAGTGCTCAATAATTCATCAGTTGGGGGTGCCTGGGTGGCTCAGTGGGTTAAACCTCTGCCTTTGGCTCAGGTCATGATCTCAGGATCCTGGGATCAAGCCTCACATCAGGCTCTCTGCTCAGCGGGGAGCCTGCTTCCTCCTTTCTGCTCTGCCTGCCTCTCTGCCTACTTGTGATCTCTCTCTCTCTCTCTCAAATAAATAAATAAATAAAATCTTTTCAAAAAATAATAACTCATCAGTTGGATATAACAACCAGTATTCATCACACTACGTACCCTCTTAATGGCCCATCAGCCATCCCCACACAACTCCCTTTCCACAACCCTAAGTTTTTTCCCAGGAGTTAGGACTCTGTCACTGGCTCCCTCTCTGGTTTCTTCCCATTCAGTTTTTCCTCTCTTCCCCGATGATCCTCTGTGCTATTTCTTATATCACCATATGAGTGAAATCTCATGATAATCATCTTTGTCTGATTCACTTATTTATTTATTTTGGAGAGAGGAAAAAAGAGTGCACTCACAGGAACAGGGGTAGGGGCCAGAGAGGGAGTAAGAGGGAAAGAACCTTAAGCAGACACAATAATGAGCACAAAGACTGATGGGGCTCATTCTCAGGACCCTGAGATGATGAACCAAGTTGAAACCAAGACTCAGATGCTCAAAAAACTGAGCAACTCAGGCACCACTCCAAGTACTTACTTCCAATGGCGCTATATGACCCTTAGCTTACCAGGCAATATCTCCCATATCTATAAGTGATTTCCACCTCTTACACACTTTCCTCCATCTCAAAAAAGAGAGAAATAAAAGATGCATATGTTTGTTCATTATTTCAGGGACTTTCTTCCTATAATTCATTCAATTTATTTCCTTACTATTGATAATGGGGTCTTAAAGAATACAGACCAAAATTCCAAATACAGACCAAAATAGTAGTTTATATAGAGAACTACTATTCAAAAAGGACTAACAGTGTGGCAGGAAAGATTTAAGGTATTTAACTACATCTTTAGCTAAACCAAAAATAGAAAATATTTAATGGCAAATTCTGCCTTGAAAGTGAGAAATCAAAGACCACAGTCTAGGTTTTTAAAATTAAGTATATCATCTTCCTATAGGAATTTCATTTCTTAATGTTCAATTAAGAAAAGGATATCTTTGTTTCATTTATTGTGCCACTGAAAATATTTAACATTGATGTTTAATCTTGATTTTACATGGCTGTTTCTGCGTTGGAGTGTAATTGGTATGTAGGCAAACTATTTAATTCATATTTGTGGACAAGAGCTCTGTGGCCTTGCAAGACACATGCTCCACTGCTGCGGACACAGTGAGTAGGCAGGAGACTGGCTGATGGATGGAGGCATATGAGCCCCCTGCTGAAGAGGGGCTCCACTGTCTTGTGAAGATCATGAGTGCATGGCCCTCTCCCAACCCAGCAGTCTCCTTACTGCCCCTCTTACATCTTTGTTTCTCAGAGTGTAGATTAGAGGGTTGAGGCTAGGCGTGACAACTGTATAAAAGAGGGCAATGAACTTGCCTTGATCTTGAGACTTTCCTGAGGGTGGCTACAGATATATGCAGATGACGGGAATGAAAAGGAGGGACACAACCATAAGATGGGCTCCACATGTCCCAAAGGCTCTCTGAAGTCCGGTTGTTAACTGCATCCTCAGCACAGCACGGGCAATGGCACTGTATGAGCTGAGAATGAGGATGAGTGGTATGAGAACAAAAATGGAGCTTGTGATCAGGAGGGTCAGCTCATTCACATGGGTATCAGCACATGATAATCACATCAGTGCTGGAACTTCACAGAAGAAGTGTCCACTTGGCGATGTCCACATAAGGGCACCCAGTAGGTAAAGGAAGAATGAGGTGCTGAGGTGGTAAAGCCACTGACCCAGGAAGCCACAGCCAACAGGTGGCAGAAACAAGGATTCATGAGGACAGCATAATGCAAGGGTCTACAGACAACTGCATAACAGTCCTAGGACATCACCACCAGGAGGACACACTCTGTGGTTCCCAGTGCAAGGACAAAGTAAAATTGAATCATGCAACGGGTGTAAGAGATGGTCTTTTCTGGGCCCCAGAGGTTGACCAGCAACTGAGGGATGGAGCTAGTGGTATTGCAGAGATCCAGAAAAGAGAGGTTTGAGAGGAAGAGGTACATGGGTGTGTGGAGATGAGCATCCAGGTATTACAAGATAATGATAAACAGGTTGTCTACCAATGTTATCAAGTAGAACATCAAGATAACCACAAAGAGAACTACCTCCAGATGAGGCCAGTTGGAAAAACCCAGTAGACAAAGTAGACTTCAGAACTTGTGTTTTTTTCCATCATCATTCATTTCCTTTTTTAATTTTATTTACTTTTTAAATTTCTTTTCAATGTTCCAGAATTCATTGTTACTGAAATACATGCCCTCCATAATACCCACCACCAGGCTCACCCAGTCTTCTACCCTTGGCCCCTCCAAAACCATCAGATTGTTTTTCAGAGTCCACAGTCTCTCATGGTTCATCTCCCCCTCCAATCTCCCCCAACTCCCTTCTCCTCTCTATCTCCCCATGTCCTCTATGTTATTTCTTATGCTCCACAAATAGGTGAAACCATATGATAATTGACGCTCTCTGCTTGACTTATTTCACTCAGCATAATCTTTTCCAGTCCTGTCCATGTTGATACAAGGTTGGGTATTCATCCTTTCTGATGGAGGCATAATACTCCATAGTACATATGGACCACATCTTCCATCCATTCGCTGTTGAAGGGCATCATGGTTCTTTCCACAGACTGGTGACTGTGGCCATTGCTGCTATGAACATTGTGTACATATGGTTCTTCTTTTCACTACATCTGTATCTTTGGGGTAAATACCCAGTAGTGCAATCGCAGGATCAGGGGGAAGCTCTATTTTTAATTTCTTAAGGAATGTCCACACTGTTTTCCAAAGTGGCTGCCCCAACTGCATTCCCAACAAGATCAAAACCTTCTGCACAGCAAAGGAAACAGTCAACAAAAAAGAGGCAACCCATGGAATGGGAGAAGATATTCACAAATAACAACAGAGACAAAGAGCTTATATCCAGGACTTATAAAGAACTCTTCAAACTCAACATGCACAAAACAGATACTCATGTCCAAAAATGGGCAGAAGACATGAACAGACACTTCTCCAATGAAGACATACAAATGGCTAACAGACACATGAAAAAATGTTCATCATCACTAGCCACCAGGGAGATTCAAATCAAAACAACATGATTAGTTTTTGATGTAATGTTCAGTGATTCATTAGTTAAGTATAACATTCAGTGCTCATCACAGCACATGCCTTCCTCAATACCCATCACCCTGTTACTGCTCCCTCCCACTCTCCTCCTCTCTGAAGCCCCCAGATTGTTTCTAGGGGTCCTTAGTCCCTCATGGTTCCTGTCCTCCTCTGACTGCTCCCCCTTTGGATTTCCCTCACTTCCCATGTGGTCCTCCATGCTATTCCTTATACTCCACCTATGAATGAAACCATATGATAATCATCTTCCACTACTTGACTTATTTCACTTAACATAATCCCCTCCAGTTCCATTAATGTCTATGCAAATGGTGGGTATTCATCATTTCTGATGGCTGAATAATATTCCATTGTGTATATGTACCACATCTTCTTTATCCAATCGTCTGTTGAAGGAAATCAAAGCTTCCACAGTTTGGCTGTTGTGGATATTGCTGCTATAATACTAGGGAGCATATGGCCCTTCTTTTCACTACATTTGTATCTTTGGGGTCAATACCTAGTAGTGCAATTGCTGGGTCGAAGGGTAGCTCTATACTTTTTTTCTTTTAATTAACATATAATGTATTATTTGCTTCAGGGGTACAGGTCTGTGATTCATCAGTATTACACGATCCATAGCACTCACCATAGCACATACCCTCCCCAGTGTCCATAACCCAGACACCCTATCCCTTTCCTCCCCACCCCCCAGCAACTCTCATTTTTTTCCTGAGGTTAAGAGTCTCTTGGAGAGGAATCAAGATGGTGGAGGAGTAGCAGGCTGAGATGACATCAGGTAGCAGAATCAGAGATCAGCTAGATAGTTTATCAATACATTCTGAACACCTACAATTCCAACAGGGGAACAAAGAGAAGAAGGGCAGCAATTCTAGAAACAGAAAATCAACCACTTTCTGAAAGGTAGGACCTGCAGAGAGGTGAATCCTAAACAATGGGAAGATAGACCGCAGGGGGAAGGGCTTGCTCCCAGCAAGCAGCAGAGCAATGGAGCACAAAATCTGAACTTCTAAAAGTCTACTCCACTGAGGGACATCGCTCCAGAGGCTAAGCGGGGGTGGAGCCCTTGCAGGGACAGCGTGATCGCAGGCCCCTTGAGGTCACCGAAGGATTGGGGGTGTCTGAGTATTGCAGAGCTCACAGGTATTAGAGCGGGGAAGCCAGCTACAGAGATGGAGCCGAGGAGTGCGCTCTGAGCTCATGGTTTCCTTAAACTGTGATCCGTGGCACAGTCAGACCACTGCTCCTTGAGCAGGGCCCCCACAAGTGGAAGATCCGGGGAGACCTTCCTGGAAGAGCTGCAGTGACCTGCTGGGTTTGGAGACTCCAGGCAGGGATGTGTGCCAGAGAGAGATGCTCAGCCACAGGCCGAGTGAGCTCGGTGCACAGCCGGAGGCCAGGGAGATAGGAATAATTGAGTGCTTTTGTCCAAGGGCGAACTGAGGAGTGGAGCTCCAAGCTCTCCACTTCTCTGGGCTGGATATTGGGAGGCTGCCATTTTCATTTTCATCCTCCAGAACTCTACAGAAAGCATTCAGGGAACAAAAGCTCCCAAGAGTGAACCTAAGCAAATTTTGTAGCCTGGCCCCTGGCAAGGGCAGTGCAATTCCACCTCAGGCAAAGACACTTAAGGATCACTAAAACAGACCCCTCCTCCAGAAGATCAGAGAGAAATCCAGCCAAGACCAAGTTCACTTACCAAGCAGAACAGCAGAATTCCAGAGGAGGAGAAAGCAAAGCATGGAATTCATGGTTTTCTCCCCATGATTCTTTAGTCATACAAAGTTAGTTTTTTTTTTCTTATTCTAAGTTTTTTAACTTTTACTCTTTCCTCCTTTAACATTTTTTAAACTAGTTTATCTTAAAAATTCCTTTCATTAAAAAAATCTCTTTGAACCTTCATTATTATAGTCATATTTTATCCTTCATTGTATCTAACTTTATTTTTTGTATACACATGGGGTTTTTCCTTCTAAAAAAGTTTGGGATACAATTTCTTCTAAAAGGGGTGCCTGCGTGGCTCAGTGGGCTTCAGTGCCTTCAGTGCAGGTCATGATCCCAGGGTCCTGGGATCAAGCCACGCATCAGACTCTCTGCTCAGTGGGGAGCCTGCTTCCTCCTCTCTCTCTGCCTGCCTCTCTGTCTACTTGTGATCTCTGTCTGTCAAATAAATAAATAAAATCTTTAAAAAATTTTCTTCTAATAGATCAAAATACACCCTAAATCTACCACAGGGCTTTGTTCTAGACTCCAGCCTGAGCAAATTCTCGCCACTTTTTCTATCTTTTCCCAACCAACTTATCTTATCAACTCCTTTTTTAGAATTTTTTAAACATTTTTCATCTTTACAGTCATATTCCATCCCTTCATCATGTTTACCCTTCCTTTGTATATATATATACATTTTCTTTCTTTCTTTCTTTAAAAATTTGGAAGGTACTTTCGTCTAAGAGACCAAAGTACTCCCAAAATTAAGTGGGTGGCTGTGTTCTATTCACCAGTCTAATATCTATATTTTCTTTTTTCTCTTTTTTTAAATTTTTTAGATTTTCTTGAACTTCCTTTTATCCCCTTTCTTTCCCCCACGATATGGGGTCTATTCTGATTTGGTTGACACATATTTTTCAGGGACCTTTGCCACTTTTAGTATTTTATTCTCTCCTTCATATATTCTTATCTGAACAAAATGACAAGGCAGAAAAACTCACCAAAAAAAAAAAAAAAAAAAAAGAACAAGAGGCAGTACCAAAGGCTAGGAGCCTTATCAATACGGACATGGGTAATATGTCAGATCAGAGTTCAAAATGACGATTCCAAGGTGCTAGCAGGGCTCGAAAAGGGCATGGAAGATATTAGAGAAACACTGTCTGGAGAAATAAAAGCCCTTTCTGGAGAAATAAAAGAACTAAAATCTGACCAAGCTGAAATCGAAAAAGGTATTAATGAGGTGCAACCAAAACTGGAGGCTCTTACTGCTAGGATAAATGAGGCAGAAGAGAGAATTACTGATATAGAAGACCAAATGATGGAGAATAAAGAAGCTGAGCAAAAGAGAGACAAGCAACTACTAGACCACGAGGGGAGAATTCGAGAGATAAGGG
Organism: Taxidea taxus jeffersonii; assembly: GCA_003697995.1. Taxonomy (NCBI): domain Eukaryota; kingdom Metazoa; phylum Chordata; class Mammalia; order Carnivora; family Mustelidae; genus Taxidea; species Taxidea taxus. Next base: position 12,207 of record RCUC01085558.1, read on the forward strand.
ATACCATAAGACAAAACAATATTAGAATAATTGAGATTCCAGAAGAAGAAGAAAGACAGAGGGTGGCAGAAGGTATATTGGAGCAAATTATTGTAGAGAAATTCCTTAATATGACAAAGGGAACAAACATCAAAATCCAGGAGGTGCAGAGAATCCTTCAAAATCAATAGGAATAGGTCCACACCCCATCATCTAATAGTAAAATTTACAAGTCTAGTGACAAAGAGAAAATCCTGAAAGCAGCCCGGGACAAGAAATCTGTAACATACAATGGTAAAAATATTAGATTGGCAGCAGACTTATCCACAGAGACCTGGCAGGCCAGAAAGAACTGTCATGATATAATCAGAGCACAAAAGTAGAAAAACATGCAACCAAGAATACTATATCCAGCTAGGTTATCATTGAAAATAGAAGGAGAGAGGGGTGCCTGGGTAGCTCTGTGGGTTAAGCCTCTGCCTTTGGCTCAGGCCGTGATCTCAGGGTCCTGGAATTGGGCCCCGCATCAGGCTCTCTGCTCTGCACAGGGCCTGCTTCCTCCTCTCTCTCTCTCTCTGCCTGCCTCTCTGACTACTTGTGATCTCTGTCTGTCAAATAAATAAATAAAATCTTTATAAAAAAAAAACAAAAGAGAATATAAGGAGAGAAAAAAAGCTTCCAAGACAAACAAAAACTAAAAGAGTTTGCAGACTCCAAACCAGCTCTATAGGAAATATTGAAAGGGGTCCTGTAAGCAGAGACAGCCTAAAATAGTATGCCAGAAAGGAACAGAGACAATATACAGTAACAGTCACCTTACAGGCAATACAATGGCACTAAATTCATATCTCTCAATAGTTACCCTGAATTTAAATGGGCTAAATGTGCCAATCAAAAGACATAGGGTATCAGAATGGACGCCTGGGTGGCTCAGTTGGTTAAGCTGCTGCCTTCGGCTCAGGTCATGATTCCAGCGTCCTGGGATCAAGTCCCACATCGGGCTCCTTGCTCGGAGGGGAGCCTGCTTCTTCTTCTGCCTCTGCCTGTGCTTGCTTGCTCTCTCTCTGTCAAATAAATAAATAAATAAAATCTTTAAAAAAAACATCAATACGCTGTCTACAAGAAACTCATTTTAGACCCAAAGACCTCCAGATTTAAAGTGAGGGGGTGGAAAATAATTTGCCATGCTAATGGACATCAAAATAAAGCTGGGGTGGCAATCCTTATATCAGATCAATTAGATTTTAAGCCAAGACTATAATAAGAGATGAGGGAGCTACTATATCATCCTCAAAGGGTCTGTCCAACAAGAAGATCTAACAATTTTAAATATCTATGCCCCTAAAATGAGAGCAGCCAACTCTATAAACCAATTAATAACAAAATCAAAGAAACACATCGACAATAATACAATAATAGTAGAGGACTTTAACACTGTAGTCACTGAAATGGACAGATCATCCAAGCAAAAGATCAAGAAGGAAATAAAGGCCTTAAATGACACACGAGAACAGATGGACATCACAGATATATTCAGAACATTCCATCCCAAAGCAACAGAATACACATTCTTCTCTAGGGCACATGGAACTTTCTCCAGAATAGATCACATCCTGGGTCACAAATCAGGTCTCAACTGGTACCAGGAGATTGGGATCATTCCCTGCATATTTTCAGACCACAATGCTCTGAAGCCAGAACTCAATCACAAGAGAAAATTTGGAAAGAACCCAAATACATGGAGGCTAAAAGCATCCTTCTAAAGAATGAACAGGTCAGGGGCACCTGGATGGCTCAGTGGTTTAAAGCCTCTGCCTTTGGCTCAGGTCATGATCCCAGGGTCCTGAGATTGAGTCCCGCATCAGGCTCTCTGCTCAGCAGAGACCCTACTTTCCCCTCTCTCTTTGCCTGCCTCTCTGCCTACTTGTGATCTCTGTCAAATAAATAAAATCTTTTAAAAGGAATGCATCAACCAGAAAATTAAAGAAGAATTGGAAAAATTAATGGAAACAGATGATAATGAAAACACAATGGTTCAAAATCTGTGGGACACAGCAAAGGCAGTCCTGAGAGGAAAATATATAGCAATACAAGCTTTTCTCAAGAAACAAGAAAGGCCTCAAATACACAACCTAACCCTACACCTAAAGGAGCTGGAAAAAGAACAACAAATATAGCCTAAATCCAGCAGAAGAAGAGAAATAATAAAGGTCAGAGCAGAAAACAATGAAATAGAAACAAAAAACACAGTAGAACAAATCAACAAAACTGGGAGCTGGTTCCTTGAAAGAATTAATAAGATGGATAAACCCCTGGCCAAACTTATAAAAAGAGAAGAGAAAGGACCCAAATAAATAAAATCATGAGTGAAAGAGGAGAGATCACAACCAACACCAAAGAAATACAAAGAATTATAAGAACATACTATGAGCAACTATAAGCCAGCAAATTTGACAATCTGGAAGAAATAGATGCATTCCTAGAGACATATAAACTACCACAACTGAACCAGGAAGAAATAGAAAACCTGAACAGACACATAACCAGTAAGGAGATTGAAGCAGTCACCACAAATCTCCCAAAAAACAAGAGCCCAGGGCCAGACAGCTTCCAAGGGGAAGCTACCAAGCATTTAAAGAATTAATTCCTATTCTCCCGAAACTGTTCCAAAAAATAGAAATTGAAGGAAAACTGCCAAACTCATTTTATGAGGCCAGCATTACCTTTATCCCAAAACCAGACAAAGACTCCATCAAAAAGGAGAATTACAGACCAATATCCTTGATGAATACAGATGCGAAAATTCTCACCAAAATACTAGCCTACAGGATCCAACAGTACATTAAAAGGATTATTCACCATGACCAAGTGGGATTTATTGCAGGGCTTCAAGGTTGGTTCAACATTCACAAATCAGTTGATTTGATACATTAATAAAGGAAAGAATAAGAACCATATGATACTCTCAATAGATGGTGAAAAAGCATTTGATAAAGTACAGCATCCTTTCCTGATCAAAACTCTGCAAAGTGTAGGGATAGAGGGCACATACCTCACTATCATCAAAGTCATCTATGAAAAACCCACCACAAATATCATTCTGGAGAATCGAGAAAAACTGAGTGCTTTTCCACTAAGGTCAGGAACACGGCAGGGATGTCCATTATCACCACTGCTATTCAACATAGTACTAGAAATCCTAGCCTCAGCAATCAGACAATGAAAAGAAATCAAAGGCATCCAAATCGGTGAAAAAGATGTCAAACTATCACTCTTCTCAGATGATATGGTACTTTATGTGGAAAACCCAAAAGACTCCATTACAAACCAGCTAGAACCCATTCAGGAATTCAGTAAAGTGTCAGGATATAAAATCAATGCACAGAAGTCAGTTGCATTTCTATACACCAACAACAAGACAGAAGAAAGAGAAATTAAGGAGTCAGTCCCATTTACAATTGCACACAAAACCATAAAATACCTAGGAATAAACCTAACCAAAGAGGCAAAGAATCTATTCAGAAAACTATAAAGTACTCATGAAAGAAAATGAGTAAGACACAATGAAATGGAAAAATGTTCCATGCTCATGGATTGGAAGAACAAATATTGTGAAAATGTCTTTGCTACCTAAAGCAATCTACACATTTAATGCAATCCCTATGAAAAATACCATCCATTTTTTTCAAAGAAATGGAACAAATAATCCTAAAATGTATATGGAACCAGAAAAGACCTCGAATAGCCAGAGGAATGTTGAAAAAGAAAGCCAATAGACTCAAAATGGAGGAAGGACCTCAATGTGAAAGGAATCCATCAAAAACCTTGAGGTGAACACAGGCAGCAACCTCTTCGACCTCAGCCACAGCAACTTCTTCCTAGGAACATCGCTGAAGGCAAGGGAAGCAAGGGCAAAAATGAACTTTTGGGACTTGATCAAGATCAAAAGCTTTTGCACAACAAAGGAAACAATCAACAAAACCAAAAGACAACTGACAGAATGGGAGAAGATATTTGCAAACAACATATCAGATAAAGGGCTAGTATCCAAAATCTACAAGGAACTTATCAAACTCAAAACCTAAAGAACAAATAATCCAATGATCAGAGGACATGAACAGATATTCCTGCAAAGACGACATCCAGATGGCCAACAGACACATGAAAACGTGCTCCACATCACTCGTCATCAGGGAAATACAAAGCAAAACCACAATGAGATACCACCTCACACCAGTCAGAATGGCTAAAATGAACAAGTCAGGAAATGACAGATGGTGGCGAGGATGTGGAGAAAGGGGAACATTCCTATACTGTTGGTGGGAATGCAAGCTGGTGCAACCACCCTGGAAAACAGCATGGAGGTTCCTCAAAAAGTTGAAAATAGAGCTACCTTATGACCCAGCATTCGCACTACTGGGTATTTACCCTAAAGATACAAAGGTAGTGATCCGAAGGGGCACGTGCACCCAATGTTTATAGCAACAATGGCCACAATAGCCAAACTATGGAAAGAACCTAGATGTCCATCAACAGATGAATGGATAAAGAAGATGTGGTGTATATATAATGGAATACTATGCAGCCATCAAAAATGAAATCTTGCCATTTGCGACGACACGGATGGAACTAGAGGGTATTATGCTTAGCAGAATAAGTCAATCAGAGTAAGACAATTATCATATGATTTCCCCGATATGAGGAAGTGGAGAGGCAACGTGGGAGGTTTGGGGAGTCGGATAGGAATAAATGAAACAAGATGGGATCAGGAGGGAGACAAACCATAGGAGACTCTTAATGTCACAAAACAAACTGAGGGTTGCTGGGGAGGAGGGGAGAAGGGAGAGGGTGGTTGGGTTATGGATACTGGGAAAGTTATATGCTATGGTGAGTGCTGTGAAGTGTAAACTGGCAATTCACAGACCTGTACTCCTGGGGCTAATAATACATTTCATGTTAATTTAAAAATACAAATTTTTTAAAAAGATTCCCCAGTCCCATTTTGTTTCATTTTTTCCCTCCCTACCACCCACAACCCCCTTTCCTGCCTCTCAAACTCCTCATATCAGATATGATAATTGTCTTTCTCTGATTGACTTATTTCACTTAGCATAATAACCTCTATTTCCATCTACATCATTGCAAATGGCAAGATTTCATTTTTTTTTGTTTAATTTTATTTTTCTGATGACTACATAGTATTCTGCCATATATCACATCTTCTTTATCCATTTATGTGTTGACGGACATCTAGGTTCTTTCCATAGTTTGGCTACTGTGGACATTGCTGCTATGAGCTATGGGGTGCACATACCCCTTCTTTTCACTACAAATGTATCTTTGGGGTAAATACCTAGTAGTACAATTGCTGAGTTGTAGGGAAGCTCTATTCTTAACATCTTGAGGAACCTCCACACTGTTTTCCAGAAAGGCTGCACCAGGTTGCATTCCCACCAACAGTGTATGAAGGTTCCCCTTTCTCCACATCCCTGTCAACATGTTTTGTTTCCTGCCTTGTTAACTTTTGCCATTCTATCTGGTGTAAGGTGGTATCTCAATGTGGTTTTGATTTATATTTCCCTGATGGCTAGTAATGTAGAACAATGTTTCATGTGTCTGTTAGCCATTTCTACATCTTCTTTGGAGAATTTTCAGAGAAGAAATTTCAGAATTTTCAATTTATCTTTTGCCCATTTCTTGACAGGATTCTTTATTTTTGGGTGTTCGTTTGAGAAGTACTTTACAGATCTTGGATATCAGATCCTTGTCTGTATCTTCTCCCATTCCATGAGTTGCCTCTTAGTTTTTTTAATCCTTTCCTTTGCTGTGCAGAAGATTTTGTCTTGATGAAGTCTGAAAAGTTCCTTTTTACTTTTGTTTCCCTTGTCTTTGAAGACATGTCTTGAAAGAAGTTGCTGTGGACAATGTCCAAGAGGTAACTGCTTATGTTCTCCTCTAGGATTTTGATGGATTCCCGTTTCACATTGAGATCTTTCATGCATTGTGAGTTTATCTTTGTGTACGGTGTAAGAGAATGGTCAAGTTTCATTCTTCTGCATGTGGCTATCCAGTTTTCCATCATCACTTATTGAAGAGACTGCTGTTTTCCACTGGATATTTTTTCTTGATTTGTCAAAGATCAGTTGTCCATGGAGATGAGGGTCCATTCCTGGTCTATTCTGTTCCATTGGTCTATGTATGTGCTTTTGTGCCAGTATCATGCTGTCTTGGTGATCACAGCTTTGTAGTAAAGCTAGAAGTCAGGCAACATGATGCCCCCAGCTTTTTCTTTTTCAACATTACCTTGGTGATTCAGGGTATTTTCTGATTCCATACAAATTTTAGGATTGTTTGTTCCAGCACTTTGAAAAATGCCATTGGTATTTTGATAGGGATGGCATTGAAAGTGTAGATTGCTCTAGGTAGCATAGACTTTTTCACAATGTTTATTCTTCCAAACCATGAGTATGAAATTGTTTTCCATCTCTTCGTGTCTTCTACAATTTCTTTCATAAGTGTTCTGTAGTTTCTAGGGTATAGATTCTTTACCACATTGGTTAGGTTTATTCCTAGGTATCTCCTGGTTCTTGGTACTACTGTAAATAGAACAGATTCCTTACTTTCTCTTTCTACAGTTACATTGCTAGTGTATAGAAATGCCACTGATTCTGTCCATTGATTTTGCATCCTGCCACATTGCTGAATTGCTGTATGAGTTCTGGTAATTGGGGGGTGGAGTCTTTTGGGTTTTCCACATAAAGTATCATGTCATCTGCCAAGAGAGAGAGTTTGACTTCTTCTTTGCCAATTTGAATGCTTTTTATTTCTTGTTGTTGGCTGATTGCTGAGGTTAGTACTTCTAGTATTATACTGAACAATAGTGGTGAGAGTGGGCATTGCTGTCATGTTCCTGACCTTAAGGGAAAGGTCGCAGCTTTTCCCCATTAAGAATGATATTCGTGTGGGCTTTTTGTAGATGGCTTTTATGATATTGAGAAATGTTCCCTCCATCTCTACACTCTGAAGAGTTTTCATCAGGAAAGTATGTTGTATTTTTCAAACACTTTCTCTGAGTCAACTGAGATGATCATATGATTCCTGCCTCTTCTTTTATTAATGCGCTCTATTAGGTGGATTGACTTGTGAAAGTTGAATTACCCTTGCATCCAGGAATAAATCCCACCTGGCCATGGTTAATAATTCTTTTAAGGTACTGTTGGATCCTACTGGCTAGGACATTGTTGAGTATCTTGGCACCCATGCTCCTCGCAGATATTAGTCTGTAATTCTTCTTTGTGATATGGTCTCTGCCAAGTTTGGGATCTGGGTAGTGCTGGCCTCACAAGAAGAGTTTGGAAGATTTCTTCCTCTTTCTATTTTTTGAAACATCTTCAATAGAATAGGCTTATTTCTTCTTTAAATGTTTGGTAGAATTCCCCCTGGGAAGCCATCTTGTCCTGGACTCTTGTTCTTTTGATTACTGCTTCAATTTCCTTCCTGGTTATTTGTCTGTTCAGATGTTCTACCTCTTCCTGTTTAAGGCAGCTGTGAAGGAGGTATTGTGTGGATGAAAGAACACTGGCAGTATTCTACATTGCATTCAATATATATTATGTGAGGCATTTCTGTGTCGTTCTGAGTGGGAAAGTAAAAATTATCCAGGGACCCCCCTCTTCACATCTCAAGAATTATGAAGTGACAGAGGAGACAATATTTAAAAATTTTATTTATGTTTTCAGTGTTCCAAGACTCATTTTTTACACTCTACTCCCAGTGCTCCATGCAATATGTGCCCTCCTTAATACCCACCACCAGCGTCTCCCAACCCCCAACTCCCTTCCCCTCCAAAACACTCAGTTTGTTTCTCAGAGTCCACAGAGGAGACAGTATTTTATGTCCGATTGATTACAATTATTAAGTAATGGGTTTTCTAGAGAGGTATCCCATCACAGAAAATGTCAAAGTTTAATTCAAAAGTCATCACATTTCCCCATAAAAAACTTGACATTATGGTATGATAACCATAATTGACATTATGGTATGGTATAATATGGAAATGAAAACATTTATTCATTTTAATAAATTACACTACATAAAAATGTACAAATCTACATTTCTCAATATTTCCATAAATTCTAAGATCTATAGATAGATCAAAGCCAAATCCTAACTAATATCAAAGGAATCATATTGTTTTTTCCAATGAGGTTGAGACAGTCATGGAATAAATGTTTCATGAGTGAATACATGAGTAAGATGGTCTGATCACATTTTAATCCCTCTAATTTGTGTCTTCTCACTTCCTTGTATCACATTAATGAAGAAATAATTTAAATAACAAAGGACATTTACTCAAGATATTGATAAAAGTTTGTATGGGATCACAAGAGATTTAATATACAAGATCATGATTTGTATATTATTACTTAATATGCAAACCATACTGTATATGTATCCATTCATTCAAGTCTATGTTTCTGAAGATCCAATCATTAGCACAGAAAATACAAAACTAGATCATCAACACAGTTTCTGTGGGTCTTTAGAATGAATTAAATGTATTCAGGTTTATGTTTACATCCCCTTTGTGTTATGTTACAAACAAAACTACAAATTCCTAGTGAGCTATTTTCTCTGAAGGTATGCTAATGATGAAAGTCATAATAGAGCTAGGTAGGATGGTTACAGTATTGGTGCATCCACAGAATGTTCATATACAGGAACTATTTTATTAGTTGTGTTGGTGGTCTCACAATTGGTTGCTTCAGTAGAAAGTAAAGACAGATTCACACCAACAGTGCACAAGGGTTTCTTTTCTTCCACACCCTTACCAACATGTTACTTCTGTTTTTTTATTTTAGCCATTCTGACAGGTGAAAAGTGGTATCTTGGGGCACCTGGGTGGCTCAGTGGGTTAAAGCCTCTGTCTTTGGCTCAGGTCATGAACCCAGGTCGTGGGATCAAGCCCCGCATCGGGCTCTCTACTCTGCGGACAGCCTGCTTCTTCCTCTCTCTCTGCCTGCCTCTCTGCCTACTTGTGATCTTTGTCTGTCAAATAAATAAATAAAATCTTTTTTTAAAAAGTGGTATCTTATTGATCTTTTAATTTGCTTTTCCCTGATGATTAGTGACCATGAGCATCCTTTCATGTACTCATTGACCATCTGTATCTTCTCTGGAAAAATGTCTATTGAGATCCTCTGCCCATTTTTTACATTGAATTTTGGGGGTTTTTTTGTTGTTGAGTTGTATAAGTTCACTATATCTTTTGGATATGAGCCCCTTATTAGATATATCATTTGAAAACATCTCTTCCCATTGAGTAGGTTAGGTTTTTGTTTTGTGGATGGTTTCCTTGCTGTGCAAAACATTTTTATTTTGGTGTAATCCTAATAGTTTAATTTTTCCTTTGTTTCCCTTGTCAGAGAAAATATATTTAGAAAAATGTATCTATGGCTGATGTCAAAAAATTACTATTTTTTACACCATTGGTTGAGATACAAATTGGTGCACCACTATGGAAAAGAGTATGGATTCCTTGAAAGGTTAAAAATATAATTACCATATGGTTCAGTAATTCCACTGCTGAGTTACCCAAAGAAAACAAAGAAGCAAAAACAAAAACAAAAACAGAACACTAACTTTTGTTTCTTTGTTTTTATTTTTCATTTAATTTTATTTTTTCAGTGTTCCAAGATTCATTGTTTATGCACCACACCCAGTGCTCCATGCAATATGTGCCTTCCTTAATACCCACCATCGGGGTCACCCATCCTCTTACCCCCTTCCCCTACAAAATCCTCAGTTTGTTTCTCAGAGTCCACAGTTGCTCATGCTTCATCTCACCCTCTGATTTTCCCCAATTCACTTTTCCTTTCCTTCTCCTAATGTCCCCATATTATTCCTTATGCTCCACAAGTAAGTGAAACCATATGAACCCTTATATTTATTGCAGCCTTACTTATAATAGGCATGATAAGGAAGCAACCCGGTTACCACTCATAGGTGAATAGATAAAGAAAACATAGTGTATGCAAACACACAGTGGAATAGTACTCAGCCATAAAAAGAACAAAACCTTGCCATTGGCAACAACATGGATGTATCTGGAGGGAACAATGCTAAGTGAACTAAGTCAGGCAGGAAGAAAAATACCATATGAGTTTACTCATATGTGGAATTTAGGAAACAAAACAAGTGAACAAACAAAAAAAGAGACAAAGGAAAAAGTAGACACTTAAAAGTGGAGAACAAAAAAGTCGTTGCCACAGAGGAGGAGGGTCATTGATGGGTGATACAGATAGAGAGGATATAGAGTACCTTATCATGCTGAACATTGATAAATGTACAGAGTTGTTGAATCATTATAGCATCCACCTGAAACTACTGTAACACTCTGTGTCAATTACACTTCAACGCAAAAAAAAAAAAAAAAAGACAATTAGAAAATATATGTCATTGCCTTATCCAGGGTAATATTTTGCCATGAATCCGGTTCCTCTTCAATTTTGAAGATTCATGGTCAACTCTCACCAGTTTCCTCAGTGCATTCTTCATGTCCTTATTCCGTAAGGTATAAACAAGAGGGTTGAGACTTGGAGTGATGATTGTGTAAAAGAGGGTGAGGAACTTGCCCTGGTCTTGGGAGGCACTGTTACCTGGTTGTAAGTACATGTAGATAATAGTTCCATAGAAGATGGACACAACAGTGAGATGAGATCCACAGGTATTAATTGCTTTCTGTTGGCTTGCTTTTGACTTTATTGTGAGCACAGCTTTGGCAATGTAGCCATAGGATATAAGAATAAGGCTGAGGGGTGTAAGGACAATGACAATGCCTAAAGCAAAAACAGACATTTCAACTGCTGTGGTGTCTATACAAGCTATTTTGACCATAGCTGGCAACTCACACAAGAAATGATCCAGAAGATTGTTTCCACACCGAGGTAAATTCAGGGTGAGTGTACATAATACTACAGAATTGGCCAAACTAATGCTCCAGACTGTGATTACCATCTTGAGACAGAAATGTGGGTTCATGATTACCAAGTAATGCAAGGGCTTGCAGATAGCTATGAAACGATCGTAGGACATAACAGCGAGGAGGAGACACTCAGTGGACCCCAACCACATATAAACATAGAGTTGAGTGGCACAGCCCACATAGCTGATGGTCTTGTGAGGTCCCCACAAGTTAACCAGCATTTGAGGGACGATGCTACTTGTGAAGCACAGATCCAGGAAAGATAAATTCCTAAGGAAAAAATACATTGGTGTGTGAAGATGGGGATCCAGCAGAGATGCAAGGATGATGGCTGTGTTACCCACCCATGTAATGAAGTAGAAGACAGTGACAACTCCTGATAGGACCATCTCAAGTTTGGGATGGTCAGAGAAACCAAGCAGAACAAAACCGTGTAGAGAAGTGTAATTGTTTTGGTCCATAGTCTTTCAGTGACCAAGTCCTAGAAAGAGAAGAGTAGAGGTAGGTGAAGGAGGATGGGGAGGAAGAGGAAGAGGAGCAGGAGAAATTTGTCAATACAATCTATATAAATACAGAACTTTAAAAAGAAAATAACTTATGTAAATACTTAAAAATAGTGGGTAAAAGTAAATATTCGAGTCAAGTAATCTGGTCTTTGTTGTAGATCCTTTTATAGTGATGCTTAATATTATATTCTTATCTAGGTGAGCTTGGCAAGGTTACTCTTAAACTCAAGTTCTGAAATTTCTCACATTTAAGTTTGGAATAGATCTGGTTCTAAAGTCATGTGACCCTTTGATCCTGTACAAATCTTCTTGGCTTGATATAGTGAAAACACTCTTTTAGTTGGTCAGCAAATTCACCTATAAAATGTAATTATTTTGCAGATGTCAGAGCAGAGAAAGAGTGTTCCTCTTTTTTAATATCTAGTGAGTAGCACTGTTGATGTCCCAGTTTCTTCGTAGGAGATACAGTATTGATCTTTAGCACCTTTATCTCTCTAATTCTGGTACCTAAGTTATCACCCAAACTGGTAAGCTTGGATGCAAATTACATTTTAACTATCCTCACTTTTTCCCACTTCAACTGTTTTTAACATCTCAATTTATTTTATTTTTTCATGTTCCAAGATTCATTGTTTATGCACCACACCCAGTGCTCCTTGCAATACATGCCCTCCTTAATATCCACTATTGGCTCACCCATCCTCTCTCTCCCCTCCAAAACCCTGTTTGTTTCTCAGAGTCCACAGTCTCTCGTGCTTCGTCTCCCCCTCTGATTTACCCCAATTCACATTTCCTTTCCTTCTTTTTAAAAAAATTTTCATAGTGAAAAAAATATCAGTTAGTTAAAACACAGTGTAATATTAATTTCAGGGGTAGGATTTAGTGATTTAATCTTCCATACAGCACCCAGTGCTCATCAAAAGTGCCCTCCTTAGTATTATGCCTCCATCAGAAAGGATGAATACCCAACTTTTGTATCAACATGGACAGGACTGGAAGAGATTATGCTGAGTGAAATAAGTCAAGCAGAGAGAGTCAATTATCATATGGTTTCACTTATTTGTGGAGCATAACAAATAAAACAGAGGACATGGGAAGATGGAGAGGAGAAAGGAGTTGAGAGTAATTGGAAGGGGAGTTGAACCATGAGAGACGATGGACTCTGAAAAACATTCTGAGGGTTTTGAAGGGGTGGGGGGGTGGGAGGTTGGGGGAGCCAGGAGGTGGGTTTTATGGAGGGCACGTATTGCATGGAGTACTGGGTGTGGTGCATAAACAATGAATTTTGTTATACTGAAAAGAAATTAAATAAATAAAAAAATTTTTTTAAAAAGTGCCCTCCTTAATCCCCATCAACTATTCAACCCATCCCCCTTCCCATCTCCCTTCTGGTAACCATCAGTGTGTTCTTTCTAGTTAAAGTCTTTTTCCGTACAAGTCAAAATCACAGTGAGATACCACCTCACACCAGTCATAATGGCTAAAATTGATCATTCAGGAAATGACAGGTGTTGGTGAGGATGCAGAGAAAGGGGAACCCTCCTACACTGTTGGTGGGAATGCAAGCTGGTGCAGCCACTCTAGAAAACAGTATGGAGGCTCCTCAAAGAGTTGAAAATAGAGCTACCCTAAGACCTAGCAATCACACTACTCAGTATTTACCAAAGATACAAGTGTAGTGATCTGAAGGGGCACGTGCACCCAAATGTTTATATCAGCAATGTCCACAATATCCAAACTATGGAAAGAGCCTAGATGTCCACCAACAGATGAATGGATAAAGAAAAGGTGGGGGATATATATATATATATATATATATATGGATAGATAGATAGATATAGATATAGATATAGATATATATCCATGTATACATTCCACTGTATATATATCTATATACAGTGGAGAACTATGCAGCCATCAAAAATGAAATCTTGCCGTTTGCAACAATGTGGATTAACTAGAGGATATTATGCTAAGTAACTAACTCAATCAGAGAAAGACAATTATCATATGATCTCTCTGATGTGAGGAATTTGAGAAGAAGAGTGGGGGTGGGGGGGAAGGGAAAGAAAAAATGAAACAAGATGAGACTGGAGAGGGAAACAACCCATAAGAGACTCTTAATCTCAAGAAACAAATTGAGGGTTGCTGGAGAGGGGAGAGGGGATAGGATGTCTGGGCTATGGACATTGGGAAGGATATGTGCTATGGTGAGTGCTGCGACCTGTGTATGACTGACGAATCACAGACCTGTACCTCTGAAACAAATAATACCTTACATGTAAATAAATAAATAAATAAATAAATAATTCTTTTCTTGGTTTGCCTCTCTGGTTTTTTTCACCATGTTCATTTGTTTTTTATTTCTTAAATTTCACATATGAATAAAATGACATGGTAGTTTTCTTTCTCTGATTGACTTATTTTGCTTAGGATAATACTCTCTAGTTCCATCCATGTTTTTGCAAAAATATATGTCACATCGTCTTGATCCTTTCCCGAGTTGAAGGGCATTTAGATGGTTTCTGAAATTTGGCTATCGCCGATAATGCTGCTATCAATACGGGAGTGCATGTATTCCTTCTTATTGGTGTTTTTGTATCTTTCAGGTAAACCTAGTAGCGCAAAATAGAAAACCCAGAAATAACCCACAAGTATAGTGTCAATTAATCTCCAACAAAACAATAGAGACTATCCAATGGAAACAAGAGTGTGTCTTCAACAATTGGTGTTCAGAAAACTGGACAGCAACATGCAAAAGAATGAAACTGGACCACTTGGCTACACCAGACACAAAAATAAATTCAATACGGATCAAAGACCTAATTATGACTCAGGAAACCATTAAAATCCTGACGGAGAACACAGGCAGCAATATCTTTGACATCAGCCAAAGCATCTTCTTACTAGCTATTTCCCCTGTGGCAAGGGAAACAAAAGCAAAATAAACTATTGATTGCTCTAGGTAGTATAGACATTATAACAATGCTTATTCTTCTGATCCATGAGCATGGAATGGTCTTCCATCTTTTTGTGTCTTCTTCAATTTCTTTCATGAGTGTTCTGTAGTTCCTCGAGTACAGATCCTTCACCTTTTTGGTTAGGTTTATTCCCAGGTATCCTATGGTTCTTGGTGCTATAGTAAATGAAATCGGTTTTCTAATTTCCCTTTCTGTATTTTCATTGTTAGTGTATAAGAAAGCACCTGATTTCTGTACATTGATTTTGTATCCTGCCACATTACTGAATTGCTGAATGAGTTCTAGTAGTTTGGGGGTGGAGTCTCTTGGGTTTTCCATATAAAGTATCATGTCAACTGCGAAGAGAGAAGAGTTTGACTTCTTCATTGTCAATTTGAATACTTTTTTATTTCTCTTTGTTGTCTGATTGCTGTTGCTAGGACTTCTAATACTACGTTTAACAAGAGTGGTGAGAGTGGGCATCCTTGTCATGTTCCTAATCTCAAAGGGAAGGCTGTCAGCTTTTTCCCATTGGGGGTGATATTTGCTGTAGAGCAATCTAAACTTTCAATGCCATTTTGATCAAAATTCTACTGGACTTTTCAAAGAGCTGGAGCAAACAATCCTAAAATTTGTATGGGATCAGAAAAGAACCCGAATTGCTAAGGAAATGTTGAAAAAGAAAAACAAAACTGGCGGCATCATGTTGCCTGATTTCAAGCTTTACTACAAATCTGTGAACACCAAGACAGCATGGTATTGGCACAAAAACAGACACATAGACCAGTGGAACAGAGTAGAGAGCCCAGATATGGACCCTCAACTCTATGGTCAAATAATCTCCAACAAAGCAGGAAAAAATATACAGTGGCAAAAAGTCTCTTCAATAAATGGTGCTGGGAAAATTGGACAGCTATATGTAGAAGAATGAAACTTGACCATTCTCTTACACCATACACAAAGATAAATTCAAAATGGATAAAGGACCTCAACATGAGGCAGGAATCCATCAGAATCCTAGAGAAGAACATAGGCAGTAATCTCTTTGACATCAGCCACAGCAACTTCTTTCAAGACATGTCTCCAAAGGCAAAGGAAACAAAAGGGAAAATGAACTTTTGGGACTTCATCAAGATCAAAAGCTTCTGCACAGCAAAGGAAACAGTCAACAAAACAAAGAGGCAACCCACGGAATGCGAAAAGATATTTGCAAATGACAATACAGATAAAGGGATGATATCCAGGATCTATAAAGAACTCCTCAAACTCAACACACACAAAACAGATAATCATGTCAAAAAAAATGGGAAGAAGATATGAACAGACACTTCTCCAATGAAGACATACAAATAGCTAACAGACATGAAAAAATGTTTATCGTACTAGCCATCAGGGAGATTCAAGTCAAAACCACATTGAGATACCACCTTACACCAGTTAGAATGGTCAAAACTAACAAGGCAGTAAACAATAAATGTTGGAGAGGATGTGGAGAAAGGGGAACCCTCTTACACTGTTGGTGGGAATGAAAGTTGGTGCAGCCATTTTGGAGAACAGTGTGCAGATTCCTTAAGAAATTAAAAATAGAGCTTCCCTCTGATCCTGCAATTGCACTACTGGGTATTTACCCCAAAGATACAGACGTAGTGAAAAGAAAGGCCATCTATTCCCCAATGTTCATAGCAGCAATGACCACAGTCACCAAACTGCGGAAAGAACCAACATGCCCTTCAATGGACGAATGGATAAGGAAGATGTGGTCCATATATACTATGGAGTATCATGCCTCCATCAGAAAGGATGAATACCCAACTTTTGTATCAACATGGATGGGACTGGAAGAGATTATGCTGAGTGAAATAAGTCAAGCAGAGAGAATCAATTATCATACGGTTTTGCTTATTTGTGGAGCATAAGGAATAACATAGAGGACATAGGTAAATGGAGAGGAGAGGGGAGTTGGAGGAAATTGGAGGGGGAGATGAAGCATGAGAGACTGTGGACTCCGAAAAACAATCTTAGGGTTTTGGAGGGGAGAGGGGTGGGAGATTGGGTGAGGCTGGTGGTGGGTATTATGGAGGGCACGTATTGCATGGAGCACTGGGTGTGGTGGATAAACAATGAATTCTGGAACACTGAAAAGAAATTAAGAAAAAATAAAAATAAAAAAATAAACTATTAAGACTCCATCAAGATAAAAGCTTCTGCATGGTGAAGGACACAATGAACAAAATCAAAAGGTAACCTATAACATGAGAGAAGATATTTGCAAATGACGTATCTGATAAGGGCTAGTATCCAAAATATATAAAGAAAATATAAAACTATAAAAAAAGAACTTATAAAACTCAACACCTAAAACACAAAGAGTCGGGGGGGCAGAAACATGTATAGACAGTTCACCAGAGAAGACATCCAGATGGCTAAGAAACTCATGAAAAGATGCTCCTCATCCTTTATCATCAGGGAAATGCAAATCAAAAGCACAATGATTTACCACTTCACACTGGTCAGAATGTCTAAAATTAACACACAGGAAACAATAGGTGTTGGTGAGGCTATGGAGAAAGAGGAACCCTCTGACAGTGTTGGTGGGAATGCAAACTAGTTCAGCCACTATGAAAAATAGTGTGGCGGTTCCTCAAAAAGCTGGTAGTGGGTATTAAGGAGGGCACAAATTTCATGGGGCACTGGGTGTTATACATAAACAATGGATCTTGGAACACTACATCAAAAATTAATGATATACTGTATGGTGACTAGCATAATTTTTTTTCATAACATAATATTTTAAAAAGTTTAAAGTAAAACCATCTTAGGATCCAGCAATTGCACTAGGATGTATTTACCCAAAGGATACAGAAATACTAATGAAGAGATACATTCACCCTGATATTAATAGCAGCATGATCAACAATAGCCTAATCATGGAAAGAGCCCAAATGTCCATCAGTTGGCAAATGGATAATGAAAATATGGCACATACCTATATACATTAAGGAATATTACAGTATATTCAAATATACTACTACATTATATATATATATATATTTGCACATATAATGTATATATGATGTGTATATATAAATATATACATATTTACATATATAATGTAATATTATTCAGCCATAAAAAAGAACTGAATCTTGCTATTTGCAATGTTACAGATAGAACTAGGTAGTATTATGCTCAGCAAAATCAGTCAGAGAAAGACAAATACCATATGATTTCAGTCACATGGAGAATTTAAGAAACAATACAGATAAATACAGTGAGGCACCATAGGGAAGAAAGGAAAACCAGGAAATACACTGTTAACTACAGAACAAATTGATGGTTACTAGAGGGAAGGTGGTTGGGTTGGGAGAAATAGGTCAAGGGGATTAAAGGGTGCACTTGAGATGAGTGCCAAGTTGTGTACAGACATTTTGAATCACTAAATTGTACCTCTGAAACTGATATTGTACTGTATGTTAACTGAAATTTAAATAAAAATTTGAAAAATGAAAAAAGGCTAACCAATTATAATCATGTATTCTTTAAGTAAAAATTTAACAGCCCCCCCATGGTGGTTTGTAAGTGTTAAAAAGTGTGACACCTGAAGTATTCCCCCCAATACCTATCTTACCATGCATCTGTGTATCTGTGCATCCATCTATCTGTGTACATATCATGTCACCTATCCTCTTCCTTAACCTCTATATTTATACATAATTTTTGAATAAAGACAAATAAAGACAATAAAGACACTGTCTGAATAATGGTGAAAAATCACTTAAAGTTGTTAGTTAGCATTTTTTGTTAGCATTTTGTTTAAGAATTTATGCTGGTGTTTCTGAAGTTACCTGGATGGGATGATAGAAGGTAGAAGACTAATGGAAAAGATCTGTGGTTAAGTCTATACAGTAATAAGTAAGATTTATTCAGTTTGATGGAAAGTAACTTAAGACATCGGTTTCTATTCTAAGGAAAATTAAGCTCAGCCTTATTCAGTAGTGTGATACAGGTAGAGTTCCTACAGTCATGCATGAGGACATCAGAACTGCCTAAATTTTTAATAGTTGAACAGATTGTCAGTAGTCTTCCACAGTTTCCTACCACTGAGTATAAAATGATAACTTCTTACCACCTGAAGCCATAGTAACATCCAGAATGCTTCTACTAAATATAACTAAGACAAAATCCATGATTGAAAAGAAACAGTTAAATGTGAAACTTGTGACTCTTTCTTTCTCTTTCTCTGTGTAAATATAGTACAAAAGGTTATGCTTAATGCTTGTAATGTCATTTCAAATATGTTCCCTCGACATTACAAGATATTACTTCAAAATGTGGCTGTGATTCAAAAGTGGAGTGTTTAGAAGACCAGCTGATATATTGGGTAAGGTAGTTGTTTTGAGTCAAAAAGAAAAAAATAACTCTGAAGTGTATTACATACCATTAGAGGTATGCAGTGTCTGAGCAGGGGAATGAATTAATAATGAATAATTAATACTTATTTTTTGGTTGTTTGTTTTCACTCTTCTTTTCATTTAATTTAATTTTATTTTTTCAGTGTTCCAAGATTCATTTTTTATGCACCACACCCAGTACTCTATGTAATGTGTGCCCTTCCTTAATACCCACCACCAGGCTCACCTAACCCTCTGCCCCTTCCCCTCCAAAACCCTCAGTTTGTTTACTCTTCTTTTTAAAATTTTTTTATTATTATTTCAATTGTCCAAAATACAGTACACCGTTAGTTTTTCATGTACTGTTCAATTGTTCATTAGTTGCATCTAACAACCAATGCTTACTTATTTTTTGACAAACAAATTGGTGTGTGTAATAGTGCCTAACTTCTGAGTAAGACAGACTTTGGTTAAAATTATGTGAAAACAAAAATGAAAATTCTTTTAAAAAGAAAGCCATTACCATACTGTTAGTTGGTTAGTTATTTCTATCATCACTATAGTCTTCAGAGTAATTCAGGAGAGGAAAAAATCCATCTTCTGCCTATTAAAAACCTGACACATGCAGTCTTTAAATAATTTTTCATGCTTATCATGATATTTACAGACAAATAAAAAATGTGATTCCTTCCTAGCTCCACAGTCTTCATGAGTAAAATACTGTCTTTTAGTTCTTCATTCACTTGCAATCTAACTTACATTTCCCTCTTGTATTTCTGCTGGATCAAAACGCTTGAAATCACAAATCAAGAAATAGTTTCATTGAAACATTGGGAGAAGGAGAGGAGAAGGGTATTGAGGGAAATCAGACAGGGAGATGGACCATGAGAGACTATGGACTCTGAGAAACAAACTGAGGGTTTTGGAGGGGAGTGGGGGGTGGTGGAGAGCCTGGTGGTGGGTATTGAGGAGGGCATGGATTGCATGGAGCACTGGGTGTGGTGCGTAAACAATGAATCTTGGAACACTGGAAAAATAAAAGTTTAAGAAAAAGGACAAAAAAAAGAAATAGTTTCATTTCCTTCTCTTATAATGGAAAATACATTTAATCTTTCATAATAGAGATAAAAAGGAGAATTTCTCTTCAGATATTTACAATATTTTTAAATCTAAGAATCCTAAAAAGAAAACCAGAAGAATTAGTCCATATAAGTCTTAGGTTGGTTTTTTTTTCCTTTTACCTCCCACAAGTTGTTCTACCATGCCAGGCACATTATTTTCCAAGAGATATTAAAGATTAACATTACTGTGATCCAGAGACAGTTCCCCTGGTATCCTCCTTCTTGACTAGTGAGGATCCCACAGTGTGTGGAAAAGTTATGCATTTGCTGTCAAGAACTATGGCTCCTTCGTGTCTTCCCTGCAATGCATCTGTGAGTTTTGCTGCTCCCCAAGTGGGTTAGGGAACTGATTCTGGACAGGACTCCTCCCTCTTGAACATGTGACTTCACATAAGGGGATGAAACCTATCACAGATTCTTACTACTTGTTCTGACTTTAAATTAACCTGCAAACAGATCTTAGTCCCAGAGACACCTTATAAAAGCAAACATTAATTCAGAATAACAATTGAAAAAAATTTCCCAACGTTTCCTGAAAACCCAGATCCTCAAGAAAGATTTTCTAAACCATTGACCTGCATCCAATTGATGTCCATAGAGTATCACAGAAAATGTCAGTTCATAAAAAGATTGGACAATTGAACCATATCCCAGTTATTCACTAGGGTACATGAAACAGATACCAAAGTTATGACAATATGAAGGAAAACTGTAAGGTGGATGGTCGGGTGGGGTGGGGAGAAAGTGTATATTCAGAAGTTTTTCTTTAGGTAGTGAATATGTTACAAATAAAATGCACAATTAAATGTGCATTTCAAACTCTAGAATTATAGTTTATATTCATCTGTAAGATACTCAACTATTAAAGGTACAAATTTGATTTGAAAATAATTTGGCTGAAGCAAATATCATTTAAATAACCTATAATAGTTATCTGATAGTCAAATCGGAACAGTTATGTGTGAAAGAGAAGATGTTCAATCTGCACAGCCCCAAATGACAACTTGAGGATCACAAGGTTTGTATCTTTATTCGGTTCTAATGTGCCTTTGTCTTGATGACCATGATAAGTGACTCGTTAGTCACTATGACAGTTAGTTTCATTGTGTCTGAGGTCACTATCTAAACCCAAGACACTGAAACAAGTATCTATCTGAAGATGTTTATGGGTTGCTTTGCAATCATAAGTTAAAATTGCACACCATATAAAAGACATAAGCACAAACTGACTCATGACACATCTTTAAATACATCTTTAAATAACTTCCCATCTTTGAATAATACAATTTTAAGTGCCTGCTTCTGTATGATAGTAAGCATAGTATTCTACATTTGAGATACACTACAGTATGATGTCGATGGAGCCAGATGTCTTGGGCTGAGTTGATTCTAGACACCAGTTTGTGTGAACTTGTGAAAATTACTTAACTTTTCAGTGCCTCAGATTTATTGTCTATAATAGGAGGATGATAAGTAATACACATTTTAAAGGATGAGTATGAGGACTAAATAAATTTAACATATGTAAAATACTGCCACATTGGCTGGCATACAGTAAGCATTCAAATCAGTATTAACTATTATTATTGCAGTCAATTCAGGGGTCTCTATGCTGTAAAGATATTTTTATCAATTTTGAGAGAGCTCATACCAGCATTTGACAAAATATCTGGCAAACACTTTCCCCTTTCAGCCACTTCTTTTAAGATTATATATAGGGACAGCATAGGTACATTTGTGATAAATACCATTATTAATAATGATGATAATAAGAAATATAAAATCAGCCAATGGTACATTTTTATCTATCAAAATTTTCACATATGGATACTTGAAAATATGCACCTTGACTAAAGATCTCAATTTGCAATCTTGTGTTTTCTTCTTTTCTCTTTTAGTTAAATTTTCTATAGATCTTTTTTTTAGTTTAAAAAAATTCTTTAAAAGTTGTAATTGTATTTCATAAGAGGAAAAACAAAGTTGTAGATCATGTGTGTGTATAGTGAGATTATACATTGTAGTGTGTGTGTATAAATATGTATATGTATATATATGTATATATATGACATTCCCACACAGTGATTTCTTTGTCCTTCACACCTTGTTCTGGTGATTATAGTCCATAGATTTGCTATGAGAGAAAACATCTGCATTCTTTAATTTTTGAAAAATTTCTCCAACAAGAAAGGAAACAACAAATGTTGGAGATGTGGAGAAGGGGGAAATCTCTTACGCTGTTGGTGGGAATGCAAGTTGGTCCAGTCACTTTGAAAAACAGTATGGAGATTCCTTTCAGAGGGGGAGACAAACCATCATAGACTGTGGACTCTGAGAAACAAACTGAGGGTTTTGGAGGGGAGGGGTGGGGGATTGGGTAAGCCTGGTGATGAGTATTAAGGAGGGCACGTATTGCAAGGAGCACTAGGTGTGGTGCATGAACAATGAATTTTGGAACACTGAAATAAAATAAAATTTAATTTAATTTAAAAAAAGAAATTAAAAACAGAGCTACCGGGATGCCTGGGTGGCTCAGTTGGTAAAGCGGCTGCCTTCGGCTCAGGTCATGATCCCAGCGTCCTGGGATCGAGTCCCACATTGGGCTCCTTGCTCGGCAGGGAGCCCTCTGTCTGCCTCTCTGTCTGCTTGTGCTTGTGCTCTCTCTCTCTCTACCTAATAAATAAATTTTAAAAAGCTTTAAAAAAAAACAGAGCTACCCCATGACCCTACAATTGCACTACTGGTTATTTACTCCTAAGATACAGATGTAGTGAAAACAAGGGCCATATGCACCCCCAATGTTCATAGCAGCAATGGCCACAATCACCAAACTGTGGAAACAGCCAAGATGCCCTTCAACAGACAAATGGATAAAGAAGATGTGCTCCATATATACAATACAATATTACTCATCCATTATTAATCATGAATACCCAACTTTTGTATCAACATGGATGGGACTGGAGGAGGTTATGCTGAGTGAAATAAATCAAGCAGAGAAAGTCAATCATCATATGGTTTCACTTACTTGTGGAGCATAAGGAATAACATGGAGGACATTAGGAGAAGGAAAGGAAAGGAAAGGAGAAAGAAAGGAAAGGAAAATTGAATTGGGCGAAGTCAGAGGGGGAGATGAACCATGAGAGACTGTAGACTCTGAAAAACGAACAGGGTTTTGGAGGGGAGGGAGGGGGTTTGGGTGAACCTGTTAGTGCATATTAAGGAGGGCACATATTGCATGGAGCACTGGGTGTGGTACATAAACAAGGAATTAAATTAAAAAAGAAAAATCTCTTGCTGGTTATCTAGAAATGAGCAAACCTAGATTGTGAAGAAGGTGCTCCACCTTACATGTATAATATAATGTCTTTTGAACCTCTTTGACTAAATCAATATGTTTTTCTGTCCCCTTTTTATTGGCCTATTGTTTTTCTTGCTAGTTTTAGCCCAACTTGTGGGGGCCATTTTAAATCTAATGCAAAGTCTGTCAGAGAAAGATAAATAGTAAACAATCTCACTTATATGTGGAATTCAAGATACTGAAGAATCAAAGAGGGGCACTGGGTGGCTCTGCCCTCTGCTCTGAGCCTCTGCCTTCAGCTCAGGTCATGATCTCAGGGTCCTGGGATTGAGCCCCACATCAGGCTCTCTGCTCAGTGGGGAGCCTGCTTCCCCCTCTCTCTGCCTGCCTCTCTGCCTACTTGTGATCTCTCTCTTTGTGTCAAATAAATAAATAAAATCTTTTAAAATTTTTTTAAAAGAATCAAAGAAAGACAAGAGAGACAAAAGAACAGACTCTTAAGACTAGAAAACAAATGGGTGGTACCAGAGGGGAGGTGGTGGGGGATGGGTTAAATTGGTGATAGGGATTAAATAATGTCCTTGTTTTGATGAGCACTGGGTGATGTATGGTAATGCTGAATGATGACATTGTACATCTGAACTAACAGTACACTGCCTGTTAACTAACTGGAATTTAAATAAAAACTTTTTTTAAAAGTATTGTCTTAGTCCGTATGGGCTGCTATAACATAACTGTTATGACTGAAGAGGCCAGGATCAAGGTATTGGCAGATTTGGTGTCTTGTGAAGTCTGCTTCCTGGTTATAGACAGCCATCTTCTCACCGAGTCCTCACATGGGAGTCAGACAAGAGAGTTCTCTGGGTCCTCTTTATAAAGGCATTAATCACATTCACTTTTTCATGAACTAATCAGCCCACAAAGCTTTACTTCCTAACACTTTCACAGGGAGTATTAGGATGTCAGCTCATGAATTTTGGGGGGACAGAAAGATCACTCCATAACATGTCCCTTCCTAGAATTAAAACATAAGGTCCTAAAGAATGTATCTTATCTCTCTTATTTACCACTCTACCCAAATGATCACTCAACAAATACCGAGCACTATATTTGATGAATAAAAGAGGCATAGCAAAGAACAAAATAGTCAAAAGAGAAAAGTCTCTGCTTCCATAGATCTTACTTTCATTTGGGGAAGACAGGCAAATATGCACCGAGTACAGTGAGCTTGACTGTGATGAGTGCTAAAGGAAGTGAGGCAGGGAGCAGATGGTATGTGATGGAGTGGGGGAGTGTGGTAGTTGGGCCGTCCCTAGTCAGAGGAGACCTCTTTGAGGAGTCATACCATTGACCAAAAGGATCAAACTTGAGAAAACAATCAATAAACATAATCTGAAGAGTACAGTCACTGTAGTCTTAGGAACTTTTAGGATTCGGCTTGTGTCAGGTTACAAGGCTCTCACAAAGGTAGCCAGAAAAATGTGGATGTGGTTAATATGCTTCATGACATATGTCATCAGAGTGAGAAAAAGAGCAATTTGGGGAATTACTTTACAATGAGGCAAAGTCCATGCTGGCCAAAATCAGATTTAATCTCTAGGCATATTGTATGCACAGTACTGTGCCAGTCCAGAGGAATGATAATACACCTGAATATCCAGAGATTTTGTGTAATAAGTTTTTGATAATAATATTTATTTTCTGTCCTATTCTTTTTGTGTTTTTTTTTACATTTTAATTCCAGTATGGTTAACATACAGTGTTATAGTAGTTTCATGTGCACAATAGAGTGATTCAACAATATCATATATTACTCCATGTTCATCAAGACAAGTGTCCTCTTCAACCCCATCACCAATTTCACCCATCTCCCACACACATACCCTCTGGTAACCATTGCTTTGTTCTCTCTAATTAAGAGTCTGTCTTTTGTGTCTATGCTCCTAGAGAAATCTATACATTTAATGCAATCCCTATCAAAATAACATCAACTTTTTTTCAAAGAAATGGAACAAATACTTCTAAAATTTGTATGGAACAAGGAAAGACCCTGAATAGCCAAAGGAATGCTGAAAAACAAAACCAAAGCTGGTAGCCTCATAATTCTGGACTTCAAGCTCTATTACAAATCTGTAGTCATCAACACACCATGGTACTGACTCAAAACAAACACGTAGACCAATGGAACAGAATAGAGAATCCAGAAATGGACCCTCAACTCTATGGTCAACCATCTTCAACAAAGCAGGAAAGAATGTGCAATGGAAAAAAGACAGACTCTTCAACAAATGGTTTTGGGAAAACTGGACAGCCACATGCAGAAGAATGAAACTGGACCATTTCCTTACACCACACACAAAAATAGTCTCAAGAGGGATGGAGGACCTCAATGTGACACATAAATCCATCAAAATCCTTGAGAACACAGGCAGCAACCTCTTTGACCTCAGCTTCAGCAACTTCTCCCTAGAAACATCATCAAAGCAAGGGAAACAAAGGCAACAATGAACTACTGGACTTCAAGATCAAAAGCTTTTGCACAGCAAATGAAACACTCAACAAACCAAAAGACAACTGACATGATGGGAGAAGATATTTGCAAACCACATATCAGATAAAGGGATAGTATCCAAAATCTATAAAGAACTTACAAAACTCGAGTTTGTTCTTTGTTCCCAAAGAACAAATAATCCATACAAGAAATGGACAGAAGAGAGGGGAGGAGTCAAGATGGCGGAGAAGTAGCAGGCTGAGAAACATCTGGCAGCAGGAGATCAGCTACATAGCCTATCAAACCATTCCGAACACCTACGAATCCAACAGGAGATCGAAGAGAAGAAGAACAACAATTCTAGAAACAGAAAATCGACCACTTTCTAAAAGGTAGTACCAGCGGAGAAGTGAATCCAACACGATGGGAAGATAGACCCCAGGGGGAGGGGCCGGCTCTCGGCAAGTGGCTGAACAACGGAGCACAAAATCAGGACTTTTAAAAGTCTGCTCCATGAAAAAGATAGCCTCTTCAACAAATGGTGTTGGGAAAATTGGACAGCCACATGCAGAAAAATGAAATTGGACCATTTCCTTACACCACACACGAAAATAGACTCAAAATGGATGAAGGACCTCAACATGAGAAAGGAATCCATCAAAATCCTTGAGGAGAACACAGGCAGCAACTTCTTTAACCTCAGCCACAGAAAATTCTTCCTAGGAACATCACTGAAGGCAAGGGAAGCAAGGGCAAAAATGAACTACTGGACTTCATCAAGATCAAAGGCTTTTGCACAGCAAAGGAAACAGTCAACAAAACCAAAAGACAACTGACAGAATGGGAGAAGATATTTGCAAATGACATATCAGATAAAGGGCTAGTATCCAAAATCTACAAAGAGCTTAGCAAACTCAACACCCAAAGAACAAACAATCCAATCAAGAAATGGGCAGAGGACATGAACAGACATTTCTGCAAAGAAGACATCCAGATGGCCAACAGACACATGAAAAAGTGCTCCATATCACTGGGCATCAGGGAAATACAAATCAAAACCACGATGAGATACCACCTCACACCAGTCAGAATGGCTAAAATGAGTCAGGAAATGACAGATGCTGGCGAGGATGCAGAGAAAGGGGAACCCTCCTACACTGTTGGTGGGAATCCAAGCTGGTTTTGGCCACTCTGGAAAACAGCATGGAGGTTCCTCAAAAAGTTGAAAATAGAGCTAGCCGGGCTCCTTGGTGGCTCAGTGGGTTAAGCCTCTGCCTTTGGCTCAGGTCATGATCCAGGGTCCTGGGATCGAGCCACACATCGGGCTCTCTGCTCAGCAGGGAGCCTGCTTCTCCCCCCTCTCTCTGCCTGCCTCTCTGCGTACTTGTGATCCTTCTCTGTCAAATAAATAAATAAAATCTTTAAAAAAAATCGAGCTACCCTACGACCTAGCAATTGCACTACTGGATATTTATCCTAAAGATACAAATGTGGTGATCCAAAGGGGCACATGCATCTGACTGTTAATAGCAGCAATGTCCACAATAGCCAAACTATGTAAAGAACCTAAATGTCCATCAACAGATGAATGGATAAAGAAGATGTGGTATATATATATACAATGCAGCCATCAAAAGAAATGAAATCTTGCCATTTGCGATGACATGGATGGAACTAGAGGGTATTATGCTTAGCAAAATAAGTCAATCAGAGAAAGACAACTATCATATGATCTCCCTGATATGAGGAAGTTGAGAGGCAACATCAGGGGTTTGGGTGGTAGGAAAAGAATAAAAGAAACAAGATGGGATTGGGAGGGAGAGAAACCATAAGAGACTTAATCTCACAAAACAAACTGAGGGTTGCTGGGGGGAGGGGGGGAGGTAGAGGGTGGTGGGGCTATGGACATTGGGGAAGGTATGTGATATGAACTGTGTAAACCTGGAGATTCACAGACCTGTACCCCTGGGGCTAATAATACATTATATGTTAATAATTTTTTTAAAGATTTTATTTATTCGTTTGACAGAGATTACATGTAGGCAGAGAGGCAGGCAGAGAGAGAGGAAGGGAAACAGGCTCCCTGCTGAGCAGCTGAACAGAGAGCCTGACACGGGGCTCGATCCCAGAACCCTGAGATCATGATCTCAGCTGAAGGCAGAGGCTTTAACCCACTGAGCCACCCAGGCACCCCACAAAATAAAACATTTTTTAAAAAGCTAATGATGTATTGTATGGTGACTAACATAACACTATTTTTAAAAAAAAGGTTCATCTCTGAAATTAATTTCCGTGGAGGATATCTAATAAGAAAAAGACAAGATGAAACAGGCCTTAAGAGAAGCTTTCCTAAAATAGTTGTTTGGATAACCCTCTGACAATAGTCTAAGAATTGTTAATCATCTCTGTGTGCACCAGTCCCCATGGGCTACACCATGTTAACCTTCTAGTCTTTAGAGTCCTACATAAACACTACTTGGAGCATGCATAGACCAGCAGAGGGCTCTCCTGGTTTAATTGGGCAGAGATCCACCTACAAATGTGTCCAACAGGAGTGCACATGAAAAGACTATAAATATCGCAACAAAAATACATTTAACAAACCAAATTCACCAACATTTCTACTAGTCCCACATCTAATTTTCCTCCAACATCCAATTTAAATAGAGGCTTCACGGAATCTCTTCAGTTCAGTTGTTGCATTTTCAACACAAATGTGATCATGGTGTTAGTACAAAAAAGTGGGAGCTAATCAGTATTTCATGGACTCAGTAACTTGCTGAACAAGAATCCTGACTATGGGTGAAATGAAAGCTCATCATCATGGGAACATGGGCGTCTTTGGACTACATAAGAACAAAACAGCTGTGAATTCTTCCCTCCTGAAACGTAAATATGTTTTAATTTTCTTTATCATTTTCTCTCCACATCATTCTGTACATTCAAATTATATTTAAATATGTTTCCTTCATTCATCTTACATTTTAAGGAAAAAATTAATTTGTAAATTCATGCTACACTATTAGAAAATGGAGTCCATACTATGAAAAATGAAAAACCTGTTTCAGTGAAAACACTGCACACCTCTTTTTTAACATCTGTTTCTTCAGCTTGTGTTCTCTCATTTTTTGTCACGTTCACCTTCAAATTAAAATTAGAATAATGGTTAAAAGTTGGCCTAAGACTAAAACCAATATGGAAAATGTTCACAAGAATAGAGTGAAAATTCCTATATTTGGTTTCATAATATTAAATTACATGAAGTATAATTCCAGGCTTGACACTTCTGAAAAGGATACCTGGGTTCTTATAGGACCCAAGGCATAAACTGATGGTAATGTCTTCCACCTGGTAAACTAACATAAATTTTAGAAACTACATGTATCATGGATGTTTGCTGCCTTCTTTAGTGGTATAGCACACCTAAAGTACTGTGTTCACTTCTCAACTCATAACAAGAGGCTTTTTTTTTTCAAGTTAAAAATTCCTTAATTTTTTATTCCTGGTACCACTACCACAATTTACACAGCAATTTACCTGATGCAATTAAAAGGAAAAAAGACAAGGCTACAACAGATAAAAGAGCTCAGGAATGTACATCTAACTGACAGTACATTGCATTAATCAATAGCTGCACTTTTTACAAATTGTGGCTATGACAGTCCTGAACAAGAATGGTTTCCTGTTTAAGCTGCAGTAACTTTTCTGACTATGGGTCATTGTTCCTTCTGTGGCAGATTTTTAAATTTCCTCTAATGTATTTAGGACAACTGTCTCAAAGTAACCTGCAGCTTTCCTGACAACTCTGTGCTCTCTCTCCTACTAGGAACTGTAGCCCTTTTCTTCTAAAACTTTTTTAGAACCTTCTACTACCATATCCACCACTTCCACCTCCAGATCCAACCACCACCATAGGGACTGCCCAAGCTTCTTCTACCAAAACTGCCCCCCATCATGGGGCCATAATTTGACTGTTGCTGCCCACTATAGTTTCCAAAATCACTATAGCTCCCACCACCACCAGAGTTACCACCTCCAAAATTTCCTCCTTCATTGTAACCATCATATCCTCCACCACCACTTCCATATCCACCACCTTCGTTTCCATATCCTGGTCCACCACCACCATAGCCTCCCCCACTCTATAACCAGGACCATCACCATAGTTGCCACCATCACCTCTTCCATAACGACCTATACTGCCACAACCACCACCATACCCTCCTCTTTCACCCAAGTTTCCACCACAGCCAAAGTTATCACCACCTCTGAAATTTCCTCCACTACCCATGAAGTTGCCAGATCCACCTCCAAGACTTCTTTGTGATCCAGCAGACTGCATTTCTTGTTTATTTTTTAAAGATTATTTATTTATTTATTTGACAGAGAGAGAGATCCCAAGTTGGCAGAGAGGTAGTCAAGGAGAGAGAGGGAAGCAGGCTCCCTGCTGAGCAGAGAGTCCAATGTGGGGCTCGATTCCAGGACCCTGAGATCATGACCTGAGCTGAAGGCAGAGGCTTAACCCACTGAGCCACCCAGGCACCCCTGAATTTCTTGTTTAGACAGGGTCTTTCTCACTTCACAATTATGCCCATTAATAGTGTGGTATTTCTGAATAACAATTTTATCAACTGTATCATGATCATCTGACTTATAAAAGCAAATCTTCTTTTTCCCACTCTGTCTGTCTTCCATAACTATTATGGTTTTACTATTGCCATATTTTCATAGTTTCTCAAACTGTATTCTTCTGTATCTCCTTTAATACCACCAGCAAAAATTTTCTTCAGTTAGATGGGCACCAGGCTTTACAAAATCCTCTCTAGAAACAGCTCTTTTTGGTTCCACTACACGCCCATCAACCTTGTGTGGTCGGGCACACATTGCTGCATCCATCTCTTCAACACAAGAGTAAACAACAAAAGCAAAACCCCTGAACCATTTTGTTTGGGAGGTCTCTCATCACCACACAATCTGTAAGTGTACCCCATATTTCAAGATGTTCTCTTTTTTATGTCTTTTTTTATTTAAGCTTTTTTTATTTAAACATATAATGTAATCCCACCACCCTCTCCCAACCCCTCTCCCCCACCCACCCCCCTCAGTTTGTTTTATGCCATTAAGAGTCTCTTTTGGTTTGTCTCCCTCCCGATCCCACCTTGTTTCATTTTTTCTTTACCTTCCACCTTAACCATCACCCCCGTTGCATCTCCACTTCCTCATATCAGGGAGATCATGTGGTAGTTGTCTTTCTCCAGTTGACTTATTTCGCTAAGCATAATACGCTCCAGTTCCACCCATGTCGTCGCAAATGGTAAGATTTCATTTCTTTTGATGGCTACATAGTATTCCATTGTATATCTATACCACATCTTCTTCATCCATTCATCTGTTGATGGACATCTAGGTTCTTTCCATAACTTGGCTATTGTGGACATTGCTGCTATAAACATTCGGGTACACGTGCCCCTTTGGAACACTACGTTTGTATCTTTAGGATAAATACCCAGTAGTGCAATTGCTGGGTCATAAGGTAGCTCTATTTTCAATTTTTTGAGGAACCTCCATGCTGTTTTCCAGAGTGGTTGCACCAGCTTGCATTCCCACCAACAGTGTAGGAGGGTTCCCCTTTCTCC
>RCUC01085600.1:0-17955 GCA_003697995.1 Taxidea taxus jeffersonii
CGGGGCTCGATCCCAGGACCCTGAGATCACGACCCGAGCGGAAGGCAAAGGCTTCAACCCACTGAGCCACCCAGGTGCCCCAGCAAGTTTTAACTTAAGAACCATCTTCTATTATTCTTTCCTTTAATCCCTAAGTTCTTATATACACAACCTCTTTTCCTTTTCTATCTTCACTAGCTCATGACTGAGTAAATGTAATATCTACTTACTAATTCTCTATTTCTCTTTCCTTTTGTCTTGCCCATTCTTTATATATATATCCTTTATATTAAGAAGAACATTATCTTTTAAGAATAGACACATCTAACCATGTCACTCCAATAGTTCTTGTTTCCCTCACTACTAGCACCTATGAGACAAAACCTAACGGGTATTTTTCTTACTGTGGATTTTCAGAAGGTTCTCATACTCCTTCTTCTTCTTCCTTTTTTTTTTTTTAAGATTTTATTTATTTATTTGACAGAGAGAGAGATCACAAGTAGGCAGAGAGGCAGGCAGAGAGAGAGAGAGGAGGAAACAGGCTCCCTGCCAAGCAGAGAGCCTGATGCGGGACTCGATCCTAGGACCCTGAGATCATGACCTGAGCAGAAGGCAGAGGCTTAGCCCACTGAGCCACCCAGGTGCCCCTCATACACCTTCTTTTATAATATTCTCTCCCTCTCCCTCTTACACAAGTAAGAGAGATACCGTGCTCTCTTACTTGTGTCCTAATGCTCTTCATATTCCCTGACAGTTTGTTATTTTGTGTCTACTTAATGTTCATAAGGATTACTTCTATCCATCCTTTATGCTTTTTTGAAGACGGATTAAAACTCAAATGATTTCAGTTGGTAAATAAATGTATGAAGCAGCTAGATAGAATAAAATAAGTACTAATCAATTTGTATAGTGACTAAATATCTCATTTGGCCAGTCTTATTGCTATTTAAAGCATAATTTGGACATAATACACCAATTATATTGGTCATAATACATATGGTCAAACTTGCCCAAAATGAGTCTGGGAGCACCCACTATCAGTGAGAGCCAGTGTGTAACCCCTGTTCTATCTGTATACTTTCCCTAGGCAATCTTATCTATACCTCAATGTACACTGACGATTCCTTTAGCAATTTCTTAGGGCTGCTATAACAAATTACTACATACTTGGTAGCTTAAAGCAACAGAAAGGTATTCTCTTACAGTTCTGGAGGCTAGAAATCTGAAATCAAGGTATGGGCTGGGCCATGCTCTCTCTGAAGGCTCTAGGGAAGAATCCTTTCCTTGTCCCTTCCTAGCCTCTGATGGTTGTTGGCAATCCTTGGCATTTCTTGGCTTGCAGTTGTACCACTCCAGTTTCTGCCTCTGTCTTCACGTCCCTCTGTGTCTCTTTATAAGGACATTCACTACTGAATTTAAGGTCCCCCTATTCCAGTATGACCTTATCCTAACTAATTACATCTATAAATACCCTATTTCTAAACGAGGTCACATTCTGAAGTTCTGAGTCGATGTAACTTTTGGAAGACACTATTCAAGCTACTCCAATTCCTAAACTGTATCTTCAACCTCTTCTCTAAGATCTAATTCTGCATCATGAATAGCCTAACTACCATCTCCAAATAGATATTTCATTGGCACCTGATAATCAACATGTCCAAAATCTAAATAACTGAATGACACAAAACCAGGTATCCTAAAGTTTCCTACTTTCATGACTGGCAACAACATTTATTCATTTACATGAGTCAAAAAATTCAGGAATCTTCTCAGACACTTCCTCATATATAGCTTATTTTAGAAATTCCCCTAAATATTTATTTTTCCTCTAAATATTCCTCAAATCTATTCCTATTCTCTATTTCCACCATCCCAAACTACTATGCTATGAAATTGCTATGAAAGCCTCTTGACTAATTACCAACACACACTCTTGCTCCTTTTAATTTCAGTTTCAATAAGGCAAAGTGATCTTTTAGAATATAAACCTCATTGGTTCACTTCCCGATTTAACAGGTTCTTCTTCTCCTTTCAGACTGAAGACCAAGCTGATGGTTACCAGAATGGAGGTGGATGGGCAGAATGGTTAAATACATGATGGGGATTAAGGAGGGCACTTGTTAGGATGAGCACTAGGTGTTGTAAGGAAGTCTTCTAGCACTGTATTGTACACCTGAAACTAATATTAGATTGTAATCATAACTAAATAGAATTTAAATAAAAAACTGAAAAAGAAAGACTAAGACCCTGTTCCTTAACATGATCTGGTTGTGACTACCTCTCTGGCATCATTTCACACCTTGTTCTGTTTCACCCTCTTGTAAAATTTTCAGTTCCCTAAAATGGCAAAATACATATCTCAAAGCTCTAGAATTTTCTGTGGTAAGTCCTAGATTTTTACACTATATCCTACAATTCTCCTACATCCACATCTTTGTAAATAGCCCCTTTGTGAATAAACTCATTTCAAATTATTCTAATCGATGTGTGCCATCCATATGCTTACTGTTAACTTTGTGATTCCCATTTCACTTAGAGTAAGACTTGTAATATCCTATGCAGTTCTATGATCAGTATTCTCCACCCAGAGCTATTGCCTCTCTGAGCTCCTCTCCCACTATTCTTTCGGACCTCCACTCTGGTTTCTTGCCATTCCTCAAATATGCCAGCTTGGAAGCACCTGGTTGGCTAAGTCGGTTAAGCATCTGCCTTTGGCTCAGGTCATGATCCTGGGACCCTGGGATGGAGCACCGAGTCCAACTTCGCTATGAGTCCTGCTCCTTGCTCAGCAGGAAGCCTGCTTCTCCCTCTCCCTCTCTCTCTCCCTCTGCCTGCCACTTCCCCTGCTGGTGCTCTCTGTCAAATAAATAGTTGGTTTTTTTTTTAAAGTATGCCAGGGGCACCTGGGTGGCTCAGTGGGTTAAAGCCTCTGCCTTCGGCTCAGGTCATGATCCCAGGGTCCTGGGATCGAGCCCCGAATTGGGCTCTCTGCTCAGCAGGGAGCCTGCTTCCTCTCCTCTCTCTCTCTCTCTGCCTGCCTCTCTGCCTACTTGTGATCTCTGTCAAATAAATAAATAAAATCTTTAAAAAATAAAAAGTATGCCAACTTGTTCCTCTTGTGTGGAATGACTCCCCCCTCCCCACCCCCAGCTAGTCACTTGGTAACTCAATTACCTCTTTCAAGTCTTTGCTGAACTTCCATCTTTTAGTAAGGTTTCTCCTGACTCCCTATTTAATTTACCTACTTAGGTTATTTATTGTTTATTCTTCTCCTAGTGTTCTTTTCCAATGTAGTCTTGATCTGAACTTTTAGAACTATTTCTTAACTTGTCTCACTGTCCCTGATCTAGCTCCATGTCAATCTATCCTATATAATGTCAAAAATTACTACCTTTCAGAAATGCAGATGAGTGTATGAAATTCCTTTGTATTAAATCAACACACAAGAGATATTTTTATGGAACAAAATGAAATGTATTTTGTTTCCCACTGAACAATATTCTGACACCCCACATTAGCATTCATGGCTCTCAGAGTCTGGTCCTAATTTGTTTTTCAGCGATATTTTCTGTTTCCAACACTCTCACCCTCAACTCACTCTCAGTTATATATCCACATTGACTTGTTTTATTCAGAACAAGCCACACAGTTTCTGCCTCTGTGTCTCCTTTCCACAAAGTTCTCAAAATATCCTTCCCTACTCATTCATCTTTCTCAAGGAAGACCAAGCATCACCTCTTTTAGAAAGCTTTCCTTCATCCTTTAGTTATGAAAACTTATTCTCTCTTCTAGTCATAGCAGTATTTGGTTTAGACATTCATAATTTATCACTTCTTTCATTCATTTTTTTCAAAAATTCACAGTCATAGTTGATTAAGGTCTATGGGCCAGGAATCCATCACTCTCAGATATGCATGAAAGTTCTCTGGAATTGCTTCTGAATTCCTCACTAGATCAAAGCCTCCCAATGGGGATCGACAGTCTCACATATTTTACATCCTCTAGTGCCTCCTACAGAACTTTGTGGAACTGACAGAAAGTATCAGATGAATCAAGATTATTTGCATGTCCCCATTACATTTTGGAAAAAAAATATTCCTTTTAAATTTCTTTAAACCTAAATGAAATCTGGCTGGAATGATGTTATCTAGGAAAAACAAACAAGTATTATGCCTTTAGAGATACAAATTTCTGTCTACTAAGTGAATAATCTCAATTTACATTATGCCTTCCTAAATAGAGGGCTTTAGACCATCTTATTTAAAACCACAATAGCCATTATTGAAATATTGGGGAGGGGGGAGATAGGAAAAAACATAGGTAAGTGATTTTTGAAAAATTTTGCTTTGATCACCACATACCTTACCCTCCACTCACCTGTTTATTAGTTTCTTTTTCTGTTTATAACCTAACATTACACATTTACTTACTTATTTTTCTATTGCCTGATGCCTTCTTATTAAAATATAAGCTTGATAGGGCAGGGGCTTTGTTTTGTTCAATCTTGTATCCCCAGTACCTAGAACAGTCACATGACTAGCATGTGACAGGTACCCAATACATATTTCTTATTAGGAATGAAAAATTTACAAAATCGTGACAAGTAAACCAAACTAAAACTGGGAAAGATTAGCAGGAATATCTGAAACAGCAACAAATAAATATACAATTTATATTTCAGAAAGGGGAAACCGACATTCTAAAGACAACAATTCCCTCCCTAATGATCCTTAAATTCAATGTATGCCGATTAAAATCCCAACAGATTGTTTTATGGATATTAATAGTTTAATTTAAAATCCATTCAATACATGCATCATCTAAATCAGCTTTTACTTTGAATTTGGTCAGCAATGTTTATTATGATTCACATATTATAAAGAGAATGACATAATTTCAAAATCATTTTTCTAAGCACAAAACATTTTGTGACTTTTCATATAAATTTGCATTATAAACTATATATACTTTAATCCTAAATGAAAGAGTCAAGTAAATTTATCTATTTAAGCTTTATTAAATGTTTGATGTGATCAGCATTTCAATTCCCCTCTAAGCAAACTGTTTGGATAAATAAAAGATTTCTTCTCCAAACATTATAATTGTTCTAAATTGCTAATATCTAACAAGCATTTTTGGTATAAATTATGTCCTTCCTTGAAAGATGATCTATGCTTTTTGCATCCATACTACAAATATGATGAAGAGGTCTAGTAAAATATGAAACAAAATGCCTTATTGTTTGACTTTCCTACCTGATCTTGTTCACCAAGTGTGAATTGAGTCATGCCATCTAGAATTGCCAACCCCAGACCCAAACTCAAATCTCATCCTTTGTGAAACTCATTCAGTAATCCTGAACCTGGTCTCTAAAAAGAGTAAAATTATATCTGTATGTCTAATAGTTGCTAGAGCAATGAAAGTAAAATTATCACTCTTTTAAAAATACATAAGTAAAACCCCTTTGAAAGAGAAAATACATGATGTTAGTTAAGAAAATTCTCAAAAAATAAGAACTTTGGGGGAATTCTTCTACCACATTTAAAAAGTTCCAATAAACTATACTAATTAAGGCAGAACAGTAATATCAGAAGAATCAACAAATTAAGGGAATATAAGAGAACTTATAAATATACTATATGTTAAAGCTGTTATTTTATATCAGTGTGGCAAAGCACGGATTATTCAACAAATAGCATTTACAAAAATATAAGATCAGAGCCATTTCTTGAATCATACACACAACATAAATCCAGACAGATTGTGGAACTGTATAAGATAAAAACTATAAGGGGCACTTGGGTGGCTCAGTGGGTTAGGCCTCTGCCTTCGGCCCAGGTCATGATCTTGGGGTCCTGGGATCGAGCCCCTCATTGGGCTCTCTGCTCAGTGGGGAGCCTGCTTCTCCCTCTCTCTCTGCCTGCCTCTCTGCCTACTTGTGATCTCTCTTTGTCAAATAAATTTAAAAAAAAAAAGGATAAAAACTATAAAAGTTAGAGGAGAAAATTATAAAACAAATGTTAACCTATACAGGAGAAGCTAAATAGAATATGATACATCCATTCCAAGGAATATTTTGTAGTGTGTAAAACAAATTTATGAAAAGAGCTCCAAAATACATTGCTAAGTAAAAGGGCAAATACTGTTTTTTTTTTTTAATCATATCCTCTTGCTGATCTTTCTTACCTTCCCAACCTTCTTTGGAATGTTCTTGGGTTCAGTCTCTGTACTTCATCATCATTTCTATTCCTTATATAATCTCATTCAGACTTCATCTCTATATGAATTATCTCACAAATTTATTTTTTTAATGAATGTAATAATATTTGTACTTATCATCTTGAATATTCAGAACATAACTGCACATATTTTATTTGAGAAGACTTAGGAAATTTAAAAAATTTTAACATATTACATTGACTTATATACATGACAATTCCACAGGGTGAATTAAATAGATATTATGTAAGATGACTTTCAAATCAGTAAAGAAAACTAAGAAAAGAATACAACTATTTCATCTAAGCCAAATTGAAAATATCAGTAACTTGTTTTTTCATTCAACAAATGTTTATTGAATTCCTTCTCCAAGAAAGTACAGATATTTTGTCTTACTATTAAGACAATGGAGAGAAAACAAAATAAAACAAACTAGAGCATGATTCCTGAGCTCACTGTAGATACACATTACTCAGAGAATCACATAAAGTTTCAGTAATGATGCAAGGTCTGTGGGTGAAAGTTTTGTGATACTATGAGCTGTGATATTATGAGAGGGTATAAAAGAGGGACTTGACCTCATCAATGAAGGTCTAAGAAGACTTTCAAAGAAACTCAAAATAGGCCTGAGAACTAAAGGATGGGGACTAGAGAACTAAACATAAAAAGAGGGAAGAGTGTCTATACAGAGGGAGCTGCACGAGATAGGAGGGAGCATGTATACAAGGATCTGAAAGATAACCTGATGGATGTGGAGCAGAAGGAAAGGGAGTGTGAAGTAAGGCAGGAGATTCAGTGGGAGTCTGAGTGGCAGGGCCTTGATGTCCACATGAAGGATGGTTAGCTTTAGCTTGAGTCAAATAGAAGTATAAATAGAGTTTCTAAGCAAAAGAGCAATGATCTCACAAATTTCTTATCTTTAACCAAGATTTGTCTTCAGGAACCCACAATTACCTATCCAATTCATAATGAAACTTCTGCACTTTAATTTCTAAGAGTCAGATCAAGCTCAACCTGACCCAACACTGAACACTGAATTTCCCTTTCAATTTTATTCTTTCTGCAGTCACATCCAATTCGCTAAAATGATAACTCCATCTTCCCACTATTTCAGGTCAAAACTTGTATGCTTTTTTTTTTTTTTTTGACACCTCCATTGTCAATAATTTCTGCTGACAATACCTTAAAAATATATCTAAAACTTAATCATTTCTTTTACAGCTCCCCTCTGACCTAAAACACCATCATCTCTCACCTGGATAATAGCTCACCTGGTTGCAGCTGCCTAAAGGCTCTCTGTGCTTTTGCCCTTGACTGTGTTTCAGTCATACCTGTCTCTTTGGTGTTCCTTGAAAAAAAAAAAAAAACACACAACAACAAGGAAGCTCCTGCCTTTGGGCTTTTTACCTGCTATTCCCTCTGCCTGGAACACTCTTTCTCCAAGATAACTGCGTGGTTTCTTCCCTTATCTTTAAACTGTCTATGTAAATGTTATCTTAAAAAGGCCTTCCCTGGCTACTCTATATAAAATAACATCCCTCCTCACTCTACTCTCCCTTCGCTTTATTTTTCTTCATAACACTTATCACCATCTGATATAGTGTGTCTATATTAAATGACATGCAAGCAGGAACTTTTCTTTTTCCTTCCATCTCTCCAGCTACCAGAAACGTACCTGGAACATTATAAATACATAATAAATACTTGTTGAAAGAATGGATAAATGAATGGATGAATGATTACATTCAGTTTGATTCCTTTTGTCAAAAACCCAAGATACTTGTACATATACATATTTGTATATATACATGGATGGAAACATGAGAAGGGAGTGTCACTGTGGGTAGTGATGCTGAAAAAGACTTTCACTTTTTACTGTATGTTTGTATGCTCTCAGAATGCTTAATGTTTTGAGTTCACTCAGTTTAATTACTTTATTGAAGCTTATTTTTTTATGACATGCATATATATCATTTCTATAATGCTTTATGACAATAAAGATAAAATATAGATTGATAGGTATCTTATTGTTTTTCACAAAACATTATTTTTAAAAAGGCCGAATATGTATTATTTGTCAGCCCTTTATCTGTTTTTAAATTTAGTTTATGTTCCATGTCATAAAAGTATTCTTTAGGGGTATCTGAAGACTTGACATGTAGAGACTGATACATTCTCAAGTAAACATAGTATTTGGATTTTAGTTGTGAAAGTTTAGGAACTTATTTCTCACCTTAGAGCTTTATAGTTCAAAATTAGCATAGAGACTACAAGACAATTGTATGAAAATTTCTTGATTTTTATTTCAGCTTTTAAACGAGGTTAGTGCATATGATATTCACAATATTACCTAAAGATAAAAGACATATTAAAATTATATTAAACTGTCCAGATTTCTGAAGCATTTCTTTCTTTCTTTCTTTTTTTTTAAAGATTTTATTTATTTATTTGACAGAGAGAGAGATCACAAAGAGGCAGAGAGAGAAGGGGAAGCGGGCTCCCTGCTGAGCAGAGAGCCCGATGTGGGGCTCGATCCCAGGACCCTGAGATCATGACCCGAGCCAAAGGCAAAGGCTTCAACCCACTGAGCCACCCAGGAGCCCCTCTGAAGCATTTCTATCTTGCCAGGTTTTTGAGTATATTAAAACTAAAAGGATAAATACAATTAAATGACTATGTAAACCAGACCTATACTCCTTAGCATTAGTAGCAAATATGTTAAAGAATATGTTTTTTTAAGATTTTATTTATTTGTTTGACAGAGAGAAACACAACGAGAGACGGAAAGAAGCAGGGGGAGTGGGAGAGGGAGAAGCATGCCTCCCGCTGAGCAGGGAGTCCGTTGCAGGGCTGGATCCCAGGACCCCAGGATCACGACCCGAGCCAAAGGCAGATGCTTAATAACTGAGCCACCCAGGAGCCCCTATTATAAAGTCAAAATAGTACAACTAGAAAAGGAATAAGTAGATAATTTAAAAGTAGGTAAATTCTAAAAATTGCTCTATTCTCTTGAAATGATTAAATATGGATATAAAAATTTAATAACTTAAAAAGATAAAATTATGCATAGCTATCAACAATGATTTAAGTTGTAAAGGAAGTACTAGGGAAAGATCCTAGAATTCAAGAGATTTCAAGAAAATCACAGCACAATGATTGTATTTTCATGTTAATTAATTGATACATTACATAAATATGGATTGAGCCCCTACTAGTCATCTCCTTCTGCCTTCACCAGGACGTACCTTCAATTTAAGTCCCTAAGATTTATATTCCATGTATGGACTTTTCTACACAGATTATTCTAAACAGCAAAGTTGGTTAGTCAATGGTAAAAGAGCAATTTATTATTTCTCATTTATTTCTCTCTAGACCATAACAGGTATAGCTGTATTTATAACGTCTTTCTTTCTGCAGCTCTTCTCTACTTCTGGCTCCATATATAATCAGTGTATTAGGATTTCACTTATCCTTTGGTTAAAAGTACAGATAGGAATGTTATCTCAAGAGACAGAATATGTAAATTATAGGATACATCCAACAGAAAATAAACAACTAGTTAAAATGTATATATTACTTTGATAGAATCATATCTATGGTAAAATATTTCCTTTTTTAAAAAATTTATTCATTTATTTTAAAGCAAGAGAGCCAGAGAGAGAGAGAGCTGTGTAGGGGGAGGCCCAAAGGAGAAGGAGTGGGAGAGAATCCTGGAGCAGACCCCCTCAATGAGCCCAGAGTCTGATTCGGGACTCAATCCCAGTACCCTGAGATCATGACTAGAGCTGAAATCAAACATTGGCTGCCCAACTGACTGAGCCACCCAGGTGCCCCCTAAAATACCATTTCTTAGTGAATCCATCTGGACACTACTGTCTTGGTATTTTTGTGCATGAATATAAGAATGACAAAGTCTGGATGCTGAGAGAAAACACTGTGTTGGTCTGGCCACCAATGTGATAATAGCTCCCCACTGGCGCTTCTCACTGTGCCCTAAAAGTTTCTCCTGCTGTTCTTGAAGGACTCTTTCACAGCCTTTTATCAGTCTTGATCAAACAGTTCACATTGAGACACATATGGAATATCTGAAACATTAAGTCAATGAGACAGTTTTTAGACTAATATTATGCATCATGGTGTGACTTCATTCCAATGAGAATTTTACTCATCGTGCCAGACTGATGATGAAACAAATTTAGAAACTTGCTTATAATTTATTTACCATGGGAAAAAGAAATGTGAGAATACTATATTTGCAGCAAAATATTTTTCAAGATCATGTGCTCCATATAGACAAATCCAAGTTTAAACCTAGTAAACCTAATAAACCTAGTAAAATGGGGGCGGGTGCCTGGGTGTCTCAGTTGGTTAAGCACCCGCCTTTGGCTCAGGTCATGACTCCAGGGTCCTGGGATCGAGCCCTGCATGGGGCTCCCTACTCAGTGGGGAGTCTGCTTCTCCCTTGCCCTCTGCCCCCTAACCCCCCACCTGTGCCCGACTCATGCTCTCTAATAAATAAATAAAATCTTAAAAAAAATAAACCTAGTAAAATGTAAATTAGTTTTTTAAAAGCCTGTTTTATATTAGTTTGATAGTCAACTTTCTGAAAAGAATTTCTATTAGCTTTGACTTCATATTACTCTATATTTGAAACATAAATTATTTCTCTTTACTATTTCTTTTAAGTAGACATATTAATTTTCTATTTTAGTTTAATCACATTTTTTACTTCTTTTATTTACCATGAGCACAGGGAGAACTTTTCTTATGCTGAATAAATAAAATCTGCATGAGCTTCAGAAACCACTTTTTATTAGTCACAAGAAATAATGAGGTGTGCAAACTAAAGAAAGAAAGGGGCAAAATCTATTAAAAGTCCATATTTAACTACTTCTAGACAGCAAGAAGATGCCCTATGGCAAAAGTAAAATCAGTGCCAATACTCTAGAAAATGTACAACTGACTAAAGATTAGATACAGCTGTCTATGTGAGGTAATTGTATAAAGACTGCCAAGTACATCTAGAAATCTCTATATTTTCCCCATATTAATTGGCAAGAATTATTCTGAGACATAAACCCAGCTGAATAGTGAGAAGTAATATGATATTGTAACAAAAACTTATAAACAGCTGAATCTACAAAACTGACAGTAAAGTCTACTTATCTGCTATAAGATTACAAGAGCAATACCTTATTCAAGCTGAGATTGCTCCTGATGGTTTCTGACTGAATTACTAAATAAGCTAATAAACTGTTAATATTGATAGTTAAGTAAATAAAAATGTAAATATGTACTTTCTACAAATTACTGTTAGGTAATTTAACCTCTTAGAAACCAAACTTTGGGAAAAATAACACTTATGGCCATTATTACACTGATTTCCAAAAACTCCACATTCTCATCCAAATGCAGAATCATGGCAAGAAAGCAGATATCTGCTCATACAAATCCAATATAATTAAGAAAAAAAATAATGAAACTAAACCTAAATGTCATGATAAATATAGGTGAGGTTCAGTTGAAACAAAAGGCATATTTCAGAAAGGTACATTCAAGTCACAGAGTCATTACTGGAGCCATGAGAAACCTCCAAGGTCATTGAATTGAGCCCTTTTCTTTTCACTAATTTATAGATGACCCACAAAGGCTAAGTGGTTTATCCAAAGCTGTAGAAGTAAAACTCTAG
This sequence comes from Taxidea taxus jeffersonii, assembly GCA_003697995.1. NCBI lineage: Eukaryota > Metazoa > Chordata > Mammalia > Carnivora > Mustelidae > Taxidea > Taxidea taxus. The sequence goes on from RCUC01085600.1 coordinate 11,888, forward strand.
GCCATGTCCTCTTCTGTGAAGTGTTCCTAGACTCCCTGGGCATTTAAATGCCACCATCTCTACACTTCCAGTGTAGCTTATAACTCTAATACAGCACCTATCACACTGTATTACAGCTATCGTTTGTTATCTGTCTTCCCATTGAGCTGTAAATTTCTTTAAAGTGCTTTACCTAGAAATCCTTGGATCTAGTAAAGGGGGCAGTTATTGGGTACAAAATTCCTGGGAAGTCTTCTAAATCTCAGCACACTCTGTGTTGAATAAATGTTTTACTGATATTCTCAATGCCCAAAGTTTTTACTAAATCAGCTCTTACGTTTTCATAACTGTTTCAGAGTCTTCATTTTAACTGCAGGTTAGTTTTAAATTAAAAAGAGTTGCTAAATAAAATTCTATGTCCCAAAATCCAGATTCTGGATCAAATATTAATGATTTGTAGCAAGGTTAAAAGACAGTTCACTGAAAAGAATATGAAATGTAATCCATTCACTTGTAACTTATTTGTTTTTGAAGTTTTCTTTTTTTCAAAGGATTGTTTTGAAATATAATCATTTACAATTCTTTATTAATTTGTTTTTATTTTTTCAAATTTTAGTTTAAAATTCTTAGAAAACAATTTAAGTGATGAACACATGATATTTAGTATGTGCACCATGACACATGAATAAAGTAAAATATTTCCCCTTCAACTTTAAGTTTATGAATATAAAATAATCCCTGTGACATTCAGGTAAGAAATTACAGTCCTTACATGAATAATAGGACTGAAAAAGAAACAAACTTGGGGAGATACAAATACTCTTTTGTATCTGTCAAAATAAAGCAACTCATTCTTCTAACAAATACATACTGTTATCTGCTATATAACAGATATTGTTTGGGATGCTTAACAGATAAGGCGATCTGCAGTTTAAATGAGCAAATTCACATACTTATAACAAACAGAACATAAATTCATATTTACTTTACACTCCGTGTTATAGCCAGTGATGTGGTAAAGCTGGCTCCTAATGGCTCCAGAGAAAGCTGATTGTGTCATTTCTTCCCGGTTCAACATTTAGTGGAGAGTAGCTTGAAACTGGCCAAGTAGGGTGTATTTATACCATGGAAATCAGAAAACACTGATATTACGGGGCTTTCATTCAGGTGCAAAGCCAACCACTAAAAATGTGCCATCACGCTACTGGCTACAACCCGTTAAGGGGTCACAAAATCAACTCAGTGGATTGTGATCAACATTTTCTAAAATTTAATAGAAAGGAATAAGATAAACACATCAGCATGCACTGTGGGTTGTAAGATCCAGCACCTTTTGAAGAATAAATATTAATTAACCAAAAATAAAAAAAGAATAAGCACTTTTTTGTGAAATTTCAGTACCAATTTTATTTACCTATTTATCTGTAATGACATAAAATGTATTTCTTAATTTGGATCTGATGAAAAAAAATATGAAACCACTATTATAACCAAGAGAACAAATACATTCTTCTCCCAGAAACGTTTTACAACCTTTGTGGTCATCATATGCTTTGTGGTTAAAGATTAGATGCTTTAGAGAGAAATAAAAACTTCATAGTTAGTAGGTGAGTATTTAGAAGTTTTTTCTTTCTTCTCAAAGAAAACCAAAGAGGGAATGACAATTTATGACACACAGGACTCTTGAATTTGTATAGATTTAAAATTAAATAAGACCCCTGTCTCACCAGATAGTGTGAAATCATTTTCATCATTTTGCTCCAGTGGCCTCTGGAATGTAAACCTTCTCTAACCTTCTGTTTCTTATCTTTGCCAAGAGGGCAAAGCCAGCTTAGTACCTTGAGAATTCCCAAACCACTTATGTCAACATAATGATTTCTTCTCAAGATACCTCATCAAACATACTTGTTTTTTCTTTAGTTTTAGCCAGGACTGAATCAGTTTTTTTCTTAATTCATAATTTTATTTCAATGTTATTCCTTTATTGATTACTTGCTATATATCACATATTTTGGTGAATGTGAGGCATTAAAAGAAAAGTTTTAAAGGTAAACTTTTTGTTTTAAAGTGTGTCAGAGTCTACTAAATACTAAACCATCCTGAAGAGATTAAACCTAAACCATTATTTAATCGTGATTAAATAATGTGGTAGGTGCCAAAGCAAAGGAGCACACAAAGAGATCATTGCCCCTCTCCTTTTACAGAGTTAGTGCTCTCATTTTACTCAATCCTCAAAATCAGTACACAACAGAGAGGAGACAGGAAAGAAAGCAGGGAGAAAGTAGGAGGGGTGGGAGAGGAGAAGAAAAAAATATTTTGCAGACATAGCGAGCTGTTAAGAGTCATTCTTAACACCTGTCTCCTTTGCTGCCTCACCAGTGAAGCTGAGAAAGTCAAATAGTTACTTTTCCAGACTCCCTTTCAGCTAAAGTTTACTTTGTGAACTATGTCTAGACAAGGAGACATAAAACAATTCTGAGAAATTTCTGGGCAGATTTTCTTCACCCTCCTTGACAGAAAGGGAGAATGCACGAGGAGAAAGTGCTCTAACTCATACCACTTCTCATGAAACGGCAGCCTGACAGGGAAGTAGAGATGTGAACCCAGGGCCCCAATGTCCCAGAATCAGTGAACCAACCCTAGAACTGCTACTCCTGACTTCTGTTTATGTGAGGAAATTAAGGACTTTATTGTTGATGCCACTGTTGGGTGGACTTATTATTACTTACAAGCAGAAGTATTCTAAAACTCAGGTTCTGGCTTAGATTCTAGGTATGGTCCACCGTTTTCTTTCTTTCCAAGATGGGGCTCTTCACAAGTTGCATGCCTCCTACTTTACAGGCAGAGCTTATCCTAAAACTATGTTGGTCTCCTTTCTCTCAAGGCCCATGTGGCCCAAACAAATAGAAAATGAATAGAAAAATAGACAAAGCTAATTATGTGGTATAGGCTATAAAACCAAAAAAGGCAAAAATCAAAGCAGGGTACAACTTCTAAAATCATGCCTATTTAGGGGCACCTGGGTGGCTCAGATGGTTGAGCATCTGCCTTCAGCTAGGTCCTCACCTCCAAGTCCTGGGATCGAGCCCCATGTCAGGCTCCCAGCTTAGCGGGGAGTCTGCTTCTCCCTCTCCCTCTGCCTCTCCCCTTGCTTGTGCTCTCTCTCTCTCTCTTTCTCTTTCTCCATCTCTGTCTCTGTATCTCTCTCAAATGAATAAATAAAATCTTTTTTTAAATGCCAGTTTAATAAAATATTGATCCTAGCAAATAAAATATCTGATATCTACATGAAAAGAGAGTTGGCAGAATGTGAGAGATGCCACATTTATCTCATGTTGAGTATATTACTGAACTTTAACACAAAATAGACATTAAGGATATTTAATCCTTAAATTTAAGGACATTTAAGGATAGTGCTGCTCTTAAAAACAAAAGGTGAGTACTACCATATAAACTGGGCCAGAGACCCCTGACCCTTATCATATTCCAGAGAAGGAAAATGGCACCAAGTCACTTTATGTGACTGTGAACAAGTTAGAGGGTATAAAACTGAAGAGAGATAAGTAGAAATTAGGAAACTGTCCTAATGCTGTATGAATGAGGATAGATTCACCAATCTCCAAACTGTCTCAATCTCCACCAAAGTCAACATCCCTCCCTAGTTCTCAAACTCAAACTAACCAATCTTATCCATATTTAAGGACTGCTATTCTTAAAAAGAGGTGAGGACCAAAATAAGTCTTCAGTTCTATGCTTGGACTCTCTTCTATTTCTAGGAAGAACTACCATTTGTGTATCCCCTGAGCTTCCCTTATTTGCCCCATTTAATTCACACAGGATCTAAATAAGCTTTTACCTCAGGTTCTGTTTTAGATTCTCATCCTCTAATAAGAACCAGAAATTACTCCAAAATGCTAACACGTATCAGGGTTTTAGCCCTGATGTTTTATCTTCCCAGAAGGCTAAATCCCATTTCTCTGTCCCAATTTCTGACTGATGTTTTAAGAGTGTGACTCTACAGCTGGACTGGCTGGGCTAAAATTCTAACTCCTTGACTTATTAACTGTGTGATCTTAGGGAGGTTACTTAAGCTCTCTGTCATTCAGTATTCTCACCTGAAAAAATGGCCACAATACTAATACTATTATAGGGGTGTTAAGAATAATAATGAAAATGGGAATGGTAACATTATTACCTCACAGGAGTGTTATGAAGACTAAAGGAGTCAATAAAAGTAAAGTACCTAGAACAGTGCTTCACATAGAGTAATTAAAAGATTAGCATTTATGCACTAAAATGGGTAGTTCTGCATCTGATCAGAAACTATTACTGCATGTCTTCAACTTTCCAGTAAGATCCTTTGATAATAGATGCCAACTCATATGTGACTGGAGTTTGCCTTTTTCTTTGAAGATTTTATTTATTTATTTATTTATTTATTTTTTTTTTTTTAAGAATCTTTTCTTTTTTTAATTTTTTTTTAAAGATTTTATTTATTGATTAGTTAGAGAGAGAGAGCGAGCACAGGCAGAGAGGCAGGCAGAGGCAGAGGGAGAAGCAGCTCCCTGCCGAGCAAGGAGCCCGATGTGGGACTTGATCTCAGGACGCTGGGATCATGACCTGAGCCGGAGGCAGCCGCTTAACCAACTGAGCCACCCAGGCATCCCTATTTATTTATTTTAAAGATATTTATTTATTTATAAATAATACGGGTGTGTGTGTGTGTGTGTGTGTGTGTATGTGTGTGTATTTGTTTATTAGATAGCGAGAGCAGGAACACAAGTAGGGGTAGTAGGAGAGGGAGAAGCAGGCCTCCCTACTGAGCAGGGAGCCCAGTGCGGGGCTGATCCCAGGACCCTGGGATCATGACCTGAGCCAAAGGAAGATGCTTAATGACTGAGCCACCCAGGCACCCCAAAGATTTTATTTATTTATTTGAGAAAGAGAGAGAGATATATATATAAAGTGTGCATGAGAGAGAGCCAAGAATGGGGGAAGGGGCAAAGGGAGAGGGAGAAGTAGGGAGCTCCATGTGGAGCTCGATCCTAGGACCTGACCCAGGATCATGACTTGACCGAAGGCAGCCGCCTAACTGATTGAGCCAGCCAGGCACCTTGGAGTTTGCCTTTTGAATACCAATGAGGAACTGACTACCTGATTTGGGGTGAATACTTCTACTGGGTTAGTTTCCCTAGCCTTAGTCCCACAGTTTCTGGTTGACTTTCCTTTTCCCACTGTTAGGGTTCCAGCCAATCTCATGGTTGAGAATCACAGGTCTTAACAACGTTTGCTCTTGGTCACATAATTGTTCTGCTCGAAAGTTTTCATTACCAAAATGGACTTTCTAGATTAGTCCCTTTTAATATTTTTCAACATTTCAATACTTCATATGAATCAGGTTACCACCTAGCTAGAGAATTCATCCATTTCCAGTGAGTGACCTACTGTGCTTTAACTTAACCCACCTTCATTTCTATGCTTGGAATGCTCCTCTCATTTTTTCCTATCTAAATCTTACACTATAAAGCTCAATTCAAAAGTTAATAACTTCATAAAGCTTTTCCTGATCTCCTAACAGGAACTACCTTTATAAAGCTTTTCCTGATCTCTTAACAGGAAGTAATCTTTCCATTTTAGCTGAAATGGTTCTTTTAACCCTTATATTCTTTTTTCTCACCTCTAAGAAATCACTTATAAATCATATATCTTCACAATTAATTCATAAATCACATGTTACTGTTTGTTGTTCTTAGTATTGTCAGCCTGTGTACATTTATAGTACATAAATACAGCTATACTCTCAAAATACACAAAGGAGAGAAGCACTCAGAACAAGACCTTAGATTAACCTATACTAGATAGGGTATCACAAAGGAGCTCAGAACTAAGAGGAGCTGTAATTATTAAATGGAAGAAGAGGACAATGGATATGATTATATTCTGTTTCACATAAATACTGTGACATTCCTCACTCTCCTTTATACTCTCCTCTTTCCTGTGCCTTATTTGTGCATTAATACTACACCTGGGGGACGCCTGGGTGGCTCAGTTGGTTAAGCGGCTGCCTTCGGCTCAGGTCATGATCCCAG